>JAVJIF010006627.1:0-82353 GCA_038442645.1 Agave tequilana | reverse complement strand
AAGTTTACCAATTCCAAGTATGATTACTTAGTATGGATTCTATTTCGCTATTTATAGCTTCTTTCCACATTTGTGCTTCTGGGTTTGACATAGCCTCTTTAAATTTTGAGGCTCGCTCTCAATAACGTATGCTATGAAATCTGGACCAAAAGATTTTGAGAGATTCTAGATCTCTGACTTCTCTTGGTTCAATTTCCGCATTTACAATTGGTCCTCGGGGCTTTCGTCCCTGAACGCCATCTCGTGTGTTCTTTTCCCAGAAGTCTTATCTGCTTCTGTTGTACGGAAAGATATCTTCAAAGAACACAGCATCTCGAGATTCGATAATCATGTTTACATGAATATCTGGTATTTCGATTTATGAACCAGAAACCTATAAGGCACTACTATTCAAGGCATAGCCTATGAATACGCAGTCTATAGTTTTTGCTCCCAACTTAGTCTTTTTAGGTAATGGTGCTAGCACCTTTGCAAGGCACCCCCACATTTTGAGGTAATGGTAGGAAGGTGTCCTTCCATGCCATAACTCGAATGGTATAAGACCAAGTTTCTTGTGGGGTACTCTATTTAGAATATGATTTGCAGTTAATAGAGCTTCCCCCCACAAGTTCTGCGGAGCTCCAGAAATTACGAGCATGGAGTTAACCATCTCCTTCAAAGTTCTGTTCTTTCCGTTCAGCAATTCCATTGCTGAGGAGTGTATGGTGCTGTAGTTTGATGTATTATACCAAAACTAGCACATAACTCACTAAAATCATTTGATTCATATTCTCCGCCTCTATCGGATTTTAGAATCTTGATTTTCTTGTTGAGTTGATTCTCAACTTCGGCTTTATATGTTGTAAACATATTTATTGCCTCATCCTTACTGTTCAAAAGATACACATAACAGTATCTTGTACAGTCATCGATAAAAGTAATGAAATACTTTTTACCGCCTCTAGTTGCATAAACTTCAAGTCACATAGATCGCTATGAATTAACCCTAAAGGTTCTGTATTTCGATCTATTGAGTGAAATAAATTTTTAGCCAACTTGGCCTCAACACAAACCTCACACTTGCGAATTTCTTCCAAGTTGAGTTTAGGAATATATCCCAGATTAGACAAGTTTTTCAAAGACTTGTAATTTACATGCCCTAATCTAGCATGCCACAGAATAGGAGACTCAAGCAAATAAACAGAAGATTTTCCTTTTATTAGCTTTGGGTACAAATACACGGACTTTTTATCAACCACTGCAAACATTGGCTTTGAAAAGTCCATCTACAAGATAACCCTTTCCCACATACATCCCTCCCTTAGTAAGTACAAATTTGTCGGATTCAAATACAATTCTAAATCCTTTCTTACTAAGTATAGATCCGGAAATCAGATTCTTTCGGATGTCTGGAACATGAAGGACATCGTTAAGAGTAAGCTCTTTGCCCGATGTCCACTTCAGGATGACCTTGCCCTTTCCTTCAACCTTTGAGAAGCTGAATTACCCATGAATAATTACTCATCTTGCTCTAGCCTTTGATATTCTGAGAATAACAATTTCTCCGAGCAGATGTGCCTGGTAGCTCCCGTGTCTACCCACCAGTCTTTGTTATCCACCATTTTGTACTCCAGAAATCGTCCAACGACGAACTTCTTGGTACCAGCATCTTCAGTCTTGTACTTCTTGTCAAGACTGGCCCATAACTTCTTTGCCGTAGTAATCGGACTGTAGACATTGTAAAGAGAGTCATCCAGTCCATTAAGAACATAATTTCGGCAAAGGAAGTCACCTTGTGTCCAAGCATCGAATGCAAGGACTGAATCCCGATCAGTTCCGGGTTCTGGTGGATCCTCCTGCAGGAATTTGGCCAGATGTAGAGTGGTCAAGTAGAAGAGCATCTTCTGTTGCCACCTCTTGAACTCTGTGCCATCAAACTTTCCTGGCTTCTCCGGCTTCGGGTTAGGAAGTGGAGTGGCATCAAACCTTGAGCGGTATGTTTGTTGCCTTGCTGGAGGTATCTTGATTTGTCTCAGACATTTTTTTCTGCAAGTTCAAGCAGAACAGAAGTGAGAAACAATAATAATTGTCTTAAGATTGTGGGTATCCTGCTTAACAAGAATCAATCTGACAACTTATCAAGATCACTGAGATATCAACAATCTAATTTGCCAGGTCGGCAAATACAGGTGGGAGGTTTTCCGTTCAAAGAAACGTTCCTTAATTCAAGAACCACCTTTCAATTTCCTTCCTTGGTTTAAGCACCAATTAGACTGAATCCAAGTCAGTCTCGATATACTGTAAAGTATATCCCCTGTATAAAGGATTTAATCACTTATACAGTTTCACTTAGACTGAATCTAAGTCAATCTCGATATACTGTAAAGTATATCCCCTGTATAAAGGACTTAGTCCACTTATACAGTAATTGAAGTGAGGTACGCTTACAGCGAATCTCCTTAAGACAATTACGTCCCCCGCACCGGTGCTTACGGGATAATGGACGCTGGTCTCCCAAGATACAACACTTCTTCACGGTATTTGACAGCACTACCAAATACTGTACGGTCGAACCGTAGTCAACAGTACCTACACAGGATTAGCAAAACAGCGCGGTATAACGACAAATTTCAAATGAATATTTGTCTTACTCTTTTGGAGGAACACCCACTGTTGAGGACGTAGGAAGGTTGAAGAATTTTTGGCAGAATCTCCTTAGGAAGTAGCTTCGGATTCCCACTTCACTTGGAAGTCGCGGATTCCCACTTCGTTGGAAGTCACTTCTGGAATTCGTGGATTCCCACTTCGCTGTTGGAAGTTGCTCTGGAAGTCGAGGAGTCGCACTTCGCTGGAGGCCCAGTTCAGAACGGAGTCAGAACTTATAGAGAGAGGGAGAGATCTTTCAGAAGAGAGAAAGATTCTTCAGTTTGGTGTATCTGAGAATGGACCCTGGAGCGCTTTTTATAGCGCTCTGGAGGGGTATTCTCGTCCGCAATTCCCAACAGTTGCGACGGTTCTGTCCGAACCGTCGCAACCGACCAACCGCTCTGTCGGTTTTCCGACAGCGGTTGGCGAACGGTCGGATCCGTTCGCGCAGGGCGGACACCCGTTGGAGTTTTCGAATCCTTCCGCGGGCGGGTGGATTAACGGCCCCTGATTCAAAAAGAGAACCAGGTAGGGAACTCTGATCAGACCACGGACCACCGAGCCCGAGCCCACGGCCCACGGCCCACGGGCCCAGGCCGGCCCGGCACCGGCCGGCCGGCCGCCGCCAGCGGCGGCGCGCGTGCGTGCACGTACGCATGTACGAGTATAGTTCCCTCCAATTCCGCGCGCGAAAACTCCAAGTACCCAAAGGGCACACTTTGGTCTCATTTTTCTCTATTTATACCCCATATACTTCCATCACATGGCCAATGTGGGACTAAATGCTTGTAGCTAAATTAGTCCCTTTTGGTTTTGAATTAGGCAATCTTTGAACTTGAATATCTCATTCATTCGAAGTCGGAATTGAACATGTAAATATACCACGTTCATCACAAATGGAAGGAGAACACACTCCAACCATCATCCGGTTGATTTGATCAACGGATCTTGCCATAATTTATCTCGAAGATTCAGCTTTATTTTCTTCAATTCCAACAATTTTTTCTATAGGTCAAATTATTTGTATCGTACTCATGAAGCAGTGAGTTTTTGGTAGAGCTGAATTTTTGACATATCACCAACGAATTTACAGTTCATCCCCATTTAAACGTTCAGGCATCTTTATAGCCTATGTTATAGACAAACATAAGCATAAGTTACAAGGAAGAAGATAGAGAGGTCATCTTCTAACTCATGCATTCATAACATAAGTTGCCAGAAAGAAAGTGGTAGGTAACATATGGCAACATACCATATGACGCAGATCTTGAGATACATGGTGCCTCAAATTATATTAATGCGGCATGGCATACAAATGCTTGTACGATGGACAGCTGAATGCCATATTGGGATTGTACAGAATTCCCTCTTCGGCAAAGGTCATCACTGGACACATTTGGTCCATGCCTCGGTATAACAACAGGAAGCAAGGGAATCCAAAATAGCGACTCAAGAACACATTTCTTGCACTTTTTAAAGAGTTTAGGCGTGTTTTTGAGACAAGGGGTCTGGTTTTTCTTCAACTCCCTGATGAAGAAAAAATTGTGTTGTTTGAAAAGAAGGCATCGGCATGGCACCAAGTTACCTACCACCCCTCTGGCTTGGCAAGTCTAGGAACTGAAGGGGAGCGGATGGGAACATGGTGCCTACGCGGCTTAGCTTTGCATGGATGGCAATTGATCACTTGACCTGTATCAAGGTAAGATGCCTGGAAAGGAAGAAAATTTGTTGATAATGAGGCATTGTGATGTAGGAAGCTAAGGCAGCAGCAGCAGAACATCAATGTTAAAAAACAGGCCAGATACAGGTCTCGGTCGATCGGGCGGTCGACCGAGCTGCTGGTCGACCGTTCGGTCGACCGGCCAGAAAGCAGAAAATCAACCAGAGAGTTGAGTCTCTTATCCAGTCGACTGCTCGGTCGATCAGCAATGTGTGGTTTTGACTAAGCGGTTGATTCCCGGTCGACTGCCAGCGCATATCAGCTGTTTCAAATTCTGTTTAGGATTTGAGTTTTGGGTCCGTTTTGAATTCCCATTTGTTTCATTTTCTTTTATTTATTTCTAGTTTCCTGTTTAGATTAGAATTCTAATTTTTGAAGCCTATTTTCATTCATTGTTTCTTTGTTTTAGATCCAAGTTTTAATCAATAAAATTGAGTTTTCTCTCAAATTCCTTATGGATTCGAGTTGTTCAGCTTTGCTCATGGATTTGAGTTATTTTTCTTATGAATTCGAGTATATCATACCTGAATGTATCATTTAGAGTTCACTGGCGCTAAAATGAGATTTAGCCAGTGTCGTTCACTTCCTTATCTGCGTCAAGTGGTATCAGAGCTTGGCAACTTTTCGATGATGTAGAAGACGACGATAGCTTGTAACGTCTTTCCATAAGGATGGGCGCTGTTGAATAAGATATCTGCACTATAAAATCTACCGAATTTTATGGTCCAAGAGATAAAGAAGTTGTCTCTTAAGATTGATGACTGAAGTCTAACTGATGGTACGTACTGAAGCGGAGATGATCGTCAATCAACTCAACATCCACCACAACAAAACCACCACTACAACAATCTCCACTCGAACAACACCACCACCAAGACGTCCTCTATGAAATTTTCAATACGAAGATCTTTCTGATGAGGAAGATTGAACAACCCCTTCTATCAAAAAGACGACTTCAAAGATGAAGCTTAGGATGGAGGGATGACTTACGGGCAAAGCCATAGACGAATGACCCAATCCTAATCCTAATAGAGAAGGAGGATTTTTTCCTAATTATGATAGGAGACGTGATGACTCAAGTCATAATGAATATAGGAGGAAGATCGAGATTTTTTCCTTTAGTGAGAACCTTAATATTGAGTTCTTCTTGGATTCGATTTATGAAGTTGAAAATTTTTTTGACATAGCATATGTCCCTGCGAAGAAGCATGTCAAGTCTATGGCCTACAAGCTCAAAGGAGGAGCGGCCGCAAGGTGGGACCAACTACAAATCACAAGGAGTCACCAAGGCAAGCCACCCGTGATGACATGGAGGCTCAAGAAGCGACTACTTCAAGGTAGATTTCTTCCACCAGACTATCAATAAATTCTATACAATCAATTTGAGCATTGCCAACAAGAGATAAGGATTGTCACAGCATATACAGTGGAATTCTATCGACTATTATATCGTTGTGATCTATCCATGACGGAAGAATAACAAGCGGTGAAGTACATTAGTGGTCTAAAGTACACTATTCAAGATGTGTAATCTTCACGATGTGTTCTCCATTGATGACGCCATAACAAAGTCTTGAAAGTCGATAGATTATAAAATAGGGCTCCACTTTTTAGCGTCTAACACCAAATGAAAAGTCAACAAGTGACATATGAGTTCAGCTGAGTTCCACAATGGTTGACCGATCGCAAACTATTCAGTGATCAACATCCCTGCATCCGCACCAACAACATCAACAGTTGCCACTGCAAAGAACAAAGAAATTTTTATAATTAAAACCTGGAGTTGGTAAGTGTTATAGGAGTAGTGAACCTGGATACAAGTCCAATGAGTGTCCAAGGAAGAGGCAAGTCAACATGGCGGACTATGAGAATGAAGACGAAATGAAAATTGAGACTGAGCCGAACTTCGACTTTGCCAAAGAACATAGAGCAGCCATCTGCGTGGTACAACGGTTGTTATTCAACCAAAAGACTTCTGACACTACATAACGACATCAAATTTTCTACTCAAGGTATTCAGACAAGTACAAAGTATGCAATCTCCTCACTGACAACAGAAGTTGTAAGAATATCATTTTTAGAGCACTTGTGAATTGTTTGAAGCTAGAGATGGAGCCACACCCTCATCCTTATACATTGATTGGATCAAAGGGTTCCTCTATGAAGGTAACGAAAATATATGTCATATTCCTATTTTAATTGACAAGTTTTATCAAGATTTCATTACCTGTAATGTTGTCGACATGGATGCATGTCATATACTTTTGGGGAGACCATGACAATATGATGTTGGTGCAATCCACAAGAGTAGAGGAACATTTATATGATTTTCTTGGAAGGGCAAAAAAAGTCGCCATGAGACCAGCTCCACCTATTTCAAAGTCTACAGAAGAGCCTAAACTCATATCAATATGCAATCGAGGTAGATCTGAAATACACCTAGAGAGAGGGTGAATAGATGTACAAGCTAATCAAAGACAAATGATGCGAAATTTAAAACTTATTGTAAACACACTTGTGTAACAAGAGCGACTCGAATTCCCCGTGAAGGGTTCTTGAACTACTCCTCTAAATTCCTCTAGATTAAGAGTGGGGTGCTTTAAAAGCTCTTTGGTTGAACATAAGTGTGGGCACACACAAAACTATATCTAGCATATGAATATAAATAATGTAAAACAATGCAAGATATAAAGAGAGATAGAGTTGAGAGATAGTGGATCAAACGCAACACAAATATATGTTTCGAGGTTTGACCACTACTCTACGTCCCCGCCTTCACATGGAAGGATTTCACTACGTCCATACATGACCTTCCACAAAGGACCTCCACGAGGAATTACAACTCAAAACTGGGAGTACACAACTATCATGTAATATATCACTTGGAAGGTAACGAAGTCTAGTTTGTAATAAAATTTTCTATATTTCATTTAAATATCTAGAATAAAAGTTATTATAAAAATATCATCGGTCGTTCGAAAAGACAGAGCTACAAAATGCATTCAAACAGTAAGCTCATGGCTAATTATCATTGCTAAATCAAACTTCCTATAGTACATGATATATTACTTAAAAGGTATAAAAGGCCATAAAAGTCTACTTTGCAGTGGTTCTTATCATGTCCAGTTTGAATACATGTGATAGGGATTTGTTGAAACACTGTGAGTAGGCGAGGAATTTCACCAGAATTGAATAGTGTAATCCATGAATCTAGAAATTAAAGTAGGATACAAAATTTGAACTAGTAATATTATTGTAAATTATTCTTGTTGGGAAACTACAATGTGTTGGTTACGATCATATAACCTATGGCCAAAAAGATACTAAGATGATTAAGTTATTAACAGTTTAAGAAGACTTTCGTCAAGCATAATACATTATAATTGGGATCAAGATATTGTAATAATGTGAATTGTGTATCTAGTAGTTCAGTTAATAACTTATGCTGGTAATTATGATAAATGGGGTTATTTACCTAAAATGCTTAATTGTTGCACACGCTGCCCTTGATTTAGAGATTCGTGGACCTCTAATTGAATTCTAAAACCATTAAAAGGATCTAAGCGTTAGAATGAGGAGTGACACTAGATTATAATTAAATTGTGAACTGGGGTAATTCAAATAGTTTCCAACCAAATCAAGGAATTGGATATAGGATTTTGGAATATTAGAAATGATAAAATATTTAATAGCCTTTCATCATACTTTATATCGCTTAGAACTTCCACTGAACTATTATCTATATATGTAGAAGATGGACTTGGAAATTTCTCTTCTACATGGAACATTTCATGACATATCAGACTTATGTCCTTTGTGTGGCATAGCCTACATTGACTCCTTACTTATTTTGGGTGACAATCTAGATGATCCTAACGAGTGCCATAAACTAAACATGTGAAAAAGATTAAGTCAAAAATTTAAATTCCTCAATATAGAAAGCTTGACCTATATATATCCAACATTTTCCCAATATTACTCTAAATGATTGAAGCTCATTGTCGATGTCTATTCATTATTTTCTTGAGAACTCCTTCGAATTAGATGCTCAATAGTTTGTCTTTAGAGACTTCATTGTTAGAATACTTTTTCTCCATCTTGATTCTGAGTAGTAGTTGTAGTAAATAAAAAAATAAGAAAAAAATCCTGGTCCTATTGAAGTGGCATTAGTATAACACTTTTCCCTTCAGTCCTTGATACTTGTCATATCAAATTTATAACAGTTTTGCATTCTCTACTTCATGTAGTGGTAATTATCTGGTGACTGGTTATATTCCTATGAATAGTACACGTATACATCTATTTGCATTTGATATTATGTATCGCGTCTTTCAGTAAAGGTGCTTTTCCTTTTTGAATCCAGGGTGCCTTATTTCAAATCTTATTACCTATTTCCCTCATGTGATTTTTCTGTGGCAAGGAGAAAACTTGAAGGTTTCTTTCGGAGGCATGAAATTAAGTTTACCTAAGTGCACATACACCCAGCATATGATGGATACTGTAAAATGAGTCCCATGAACTACTTCTAATAAGTAAGGTACCAATGCTTGTATAACACTTGAACGGTATATATGGAACCATGATGGATTTAGAAAGAACTAGACTTCGATTGAAGAGCCAGCTAATGAGTAGGATAATTGTGTAGTTAAATCATTGTTGCAACCATATGTAACCACCGAAGTATGATAACAATTCTATAAGAATGATAAATCATAAATTAATGTGTCAGTTGATAATCATAAGACGTTTAGTACTATTAGTTATTGAATGAAGTATCAATAAGGAGTGTGACACTGATCCGACTGATATACACACAACACACACACACACACACAACATCAGTTGATAAACATATGTTTAGGTGTGTGTATATAATATATATGTGTATATATATAAATGGTGTATATATATATGTGTGTGTGTGTGTGTGTGTGTGTGTATATATGTATACACACACACACACACACACATATATGTATATGTGTGTGTGTGTGTGTGTACACACACATATATGTATACATACACACATATATATGTATATATACACATATATGTGTACACACACACAAATGAGATATGCACAAGAAATGGATCAGGTAATGGTTTATGTCATTAAGAAGTATGGGTGGGGGTGAATGTATAGTACTTATACACACACATATGTGGCATATTGTATAACCATATATCATGGATAACCTGTTAAGAATTGTTTATTTATTGTTATGCAAGAGGATTAGTGGACTGTTATTAACTTCAAAATATGTTAAGATCCTGGACCCGGATAAGTAGTGTAGTTAAATCTATTCACAAAATATCAAATTTGTGAATGAAGAATTATAACTAGTTAGAAGAACCAATCTTATAATCAAAGGACGAGTATCGAGAATGTAACCGATGCGTCGTTGAATGAATGAGAAATGTAAGTGTATGTATGTTTGAATATGTGCATGTACTTGTTAGTTACACGAACTTGATCATGTGTGACACATCAATCACATGATGGTGATTGAAAAAAATATATCATAATATAACTGACACTGTGTATGTTACCTTCATAGTTGATGTGTATGTGATATTGTGTTGTAAATGAAAGAAGGGGTCTGTAAGAGCTGGTAGGTGTGAAGAAGGGGTATGACATTGTGTATTGTCAAACGAAGGAAAAGACCAATGAGAGCTGGTAGGTGTGAAGACGGGATATGACATATATATTGTCAAACGAAGGAAGGGGCCAGCGGGAGCTGGTAGCTGTGAAGACGGCGTATGATATTGTATGTTGATATATAAAGGAAGGGCCGGCGGGAGCCAGTGGGTGCAAAGACAGAGTGCAAGATAGATCTTATGTCATAAAGTAAAGATATGTTATTCAAAATGAATAATATTGTATGCTTGTCCTTGATGTAGGACTGTGAAACTTTACTTTATTATAAGAAATAATGAAATATTATATGATGTGTGAAAGTGTACGAGTTAATCTATGCAGTACGTGAAGTGTGATGCGATATACAATATATAAGTATGTGTTGGTGATATATATATATTACCTGGATTAATTTATTGTGACTAGTGTACATCGTGTATAGGGTATGGAATATGTACTTGTGAGATAAATTCGATAATAAATTAAGTCACTAAAGTAAAGTATTCTATATAACTCATAGACCTTGCAAATTACAGTGTAGAGATTAAGTTATAGAGTCACTGATCGAAGGAGTCAGGTCATTTTGTATACCATAGAGATAGTTGGGTTGACTATTTACCTTGATATAATTGTTTCTTTCCTTAATTATATTCGCCTTGACATTTGAAGAAAAATATGCTTCTTTTTATTCTGACATGTATATCATTCTCTTGATTTTTTCTCTCCTCACTGAGCTGTTGAGCTCACTCCTCAATAGATTATTATGTTTCAGGTTATTGTAAGACGAATGATCAATTCAAGATTTCAAGCACTTCGTTGAAAATTTTATATATAGAGACGTTTAGGAGTTATAATTTTGTTTATTTATAAAGCTTCATGTTGTATATGTTTACAGTCTTATTGATGTTATTTATAATATGAGTTAGATGACAATGATCTTGATGAGTTGGATTTATTAATAAAATTGATATTATGTTGTGAAAACAGAAAGGGGTACCCTCGAGCCCATATATTATGATTGTTGAGTTGTTATATATGAATAAGTAGGCGAAGTCAAGCTTAAATTTTTATTTGGAGAATAAGTAGGCCGTTGTGAACCGAAATATTATCATGATTATATGGGTGATTGTTAATTTTGGTTTTCATATATGGATTGATATTAAGTAAGCTGATTTTGGCTGAAATTATTATGACTTGAACTGTATATTAGGACAGCTCAGTATTTACAAAGGATGTGCTGCCGAAATTTTCAAGAATATTGGAGATGATTATGATAATTTGATGATTAATGTAGATGTTTATGTTAATTGAGATTTATGAGAAACTTGGACCGTTATACGGGACACACTGAAAACATTGTTCGTTGATACCCCCGTTGGTTTCTAATAACAACCTTGCTTTACTCAGACGTGGATATATGTATGCTGGGATGGTAGTTCACATATCTAGACATCTGGGTAGGACGAGTAATAATAATAATAAAAGATGTCAACTATATATTGTTGTGTTTTTGTAATTTAGGTCACATGGACTTAGCTTCCGATGACATGAGATATACGGTATATAGATGAGGGTTCCTTATTTGAATTATTCTTTTGACGTACTTATCTCATGAAGCCTTAAACTGGGTCTGTACCGCTGGTGTTGTCGTATTTGCTTTCATCAGGTTTTACATTGGATTTCTAATTTATGATCATTATTATATTATAATTGTTTACATTCTGATTTACCACTTGTGTTTTATTTCACTAGTCTCTTACTCTTATCTTATTATACCATGAATATTTTCTGCTTGATATCGCTTGCTATCTCTCTACTTACTCATGTGTACCTGTGCTCACGACACGATTTTCAATGCATGTCTATGATTCGGATTTATCGATACACATGTTCTTATCTATGCACGCCATTTGGCATTCGCATTACCACTCGTTGGGGAGTTCTGACTCTCCTGGATTTTCATGTCCAGGTCTCGAACTTAGAGCTTGTGGATTCTCCCGGCTGCTGATCAGAGTAGCACAGCGGAAGTGTGGATCGTCAGTAAACCATCTGAAGCGATTCTTCCGGGCCCCCTGCATGTCTCTCAAGTTCTACTTCTGTAAACTCTTAAGCGCATTTTGTACTGTTCATACTCGTATATCTCCTTGTAATCTCGCAATTGCGCTTATCGGTGATATAATATTCTTGTAATATTGTGTCACATCTAATGATAATTTTATAATTGTACTCATATATTGGAATGTATAATGCACCACATATTTTCGAACTCTGATTCTTGCATGTACTGATGCTTAGCGTATATACGTGAGGGTATTTCTGACCTGCGTATATACGTCATAGTAACATCTTCGTACCCGCGGAATCGGGGCATTACATTGGCAAAACAGCGGAGCTACTTTTCTACAATGAAGATAAGTCCGCGTCTCCACTTCGAAGTCTGCGTCACTTCAACAAAGCGAGGGTTAAGTCTCCACTTCGATGTTCGCGTCTCTCCAATGAATGAGAGTTGCGTTTCTACGACAGACGAGGTCTGGGCCTCTAGGCAACATGATTTTGTGTCTACAAGACCTATGTTTAGTCTTTTGCAATCAGTTCAACAGTACATTGGCGAAAGCAGGTGACTACTCCTCTGGTTCGACAATACACCAACAACTAGCTCAGAGCACTAAGGAGGTCTGGACTGCGTATCCAGACACCCACAATAATCCTCTCTGGTGGCTTCAAAGAGTCTAACAGTACACTCACGAAGACCAAGATCCAAATAAGATCGAGCTCAAGATATCTTAGAAGATTGTCAGTCCAGTCTTGAGAGCTTGCTGCCAAAAGAAAAGTCTAAAGTGTTTCGAAACCCGTCCCAATCAACTGCAGAGTTTTGAAAACTTTAGAGGGGGTTCTGTAAACCGTCTAAAAATCACTGAAGACAAGTCATTAAAAACAGAGTTCATACTTCAGACGCGAGGATAATTAAAGCATTCATGCAACGCCAAAACGCGAGGCTCGAAACTCGCGTCTAGCAAGGCTCGAGGCTCGCGTCTAGTAAGGCTCGAGGCCCGCGTCTCAACATCATTGCAAAATCAAGACGCAGGCTCGAAGCCCGCGTCTAGTAAGACTCAAAGCCCGCGTCTCAATATCATTGCAAAGTCAAGACGCAGGGCTCGAAGCCCGCGTCTCAGCAGCAAGGCTCGAGGCCCGCATGCAACAGCATTGCAATGGCTAAACATAGAACTCGAAGCCCACATTTCAACTGCAGAGGAGCTCCGCGTCTTAGTTATAACTGCCCTCTTTACTGAGTCAGTTACTGCCCACGTAATGAGGAGAGCTAACTCCTATTATAGAGGGTTTTTTAGGGGACAATTTAACCTCTAAAACTCCTATAAATAGCTCAGCTTGTTATTGAAAAGGGGCAGAATTTTTGCGGTCAAAATTCATCAGGGAATCGATCAACATTGGTTGGGATTTTCAGCTGAGGAAGACTAAAAAAGAGTGCAACTCTTCTACGCCAACTTACTGAGTTCAAGTTTTTACCTAAGTCTCTTTGAGATTTTATTGGATAGGAGCTGTGCTACTCCATCCGTGATCCAACGAGAAGATTTTCAGAGAAGTTTGACGTTCATTTGGTCAACAAAAAATAAGATTCACTTTTCACCGCTACACAAAGAATCCATCAATAACAAAGAGGGAGTTTGAGCTTGAACATCTCCTCTCTCTTGTAATTGAAATTTCTGGAATTATTGTAATTTTTTATTGATTTAAGAAAATTTTACGATACATGTTTTTAAAATTTTCGTGTAAACAACGGTATCGTTAATGGTTCGATTGATCAGAACTTGAGAATAAATTCTTACGAAGAAGGAGAGGCTGATGTAGAAAGCCAAGATAGTAACAACAAAAGATCAAGGTTAAAAAACATGCCAGACACAGGTCTCCGTCGACTACCTGGTCGACCGGCAATACGTAGTTTTGACCAAGTGGTCGACCGCCCGTTCGGCCGCTAATCGCGTAACAGCCATTTCAGATTTTGTTTAAGATTTGATTTTGGAGTCATTTTGGATTCCAGTTTGTTTTGTTTTGTTTTATTTATTTCTAGTTTCTTAGTTAGATTAGAATCCTATTTTTGAAGCCTATTTAAGGCCATTGTATCTTTGTTTTTAGATCCAAGGTTTAATCAATAAAATTGAGTTTTTTCTCCAATTGCTCGTGGATTCGAGTTGTTTATCTTTGCTCTATGATTCGAGTTGTTTTGCTTGTAGATTCGAGCATTATCATATATGAAGGTATCTTTTAGGGTTCGTTGGCACTAGAACGAAATCTCGCCGGCGTCGTTCGCTTTTTTACCCGCGTCACATTGAGCTTTGTGATCTCCATAATGGCATGCTTAACTAACATTCTTATTTTGATGCAGAAGAGAAACCTGTTGAAAATAGAGTAAGACTAGTTTGAAGTCAAATCTGGTTCAGTATTATTGTAGCTGTGTTCGAAGTCCCTTGCAGAAAGATTAAGATGCTTATTTGGTAAATATTGGAAATTAAGGTACCTACCTATAAGTGTGTTTATTTGTTTTTCCTTCAGCACCTTATGTGTTTAATGTTTTTATTCTTAGAAAACACTTGAGATACATATTTACTCAGAGAAAAAAGGGGAGCGGATATTTCCATCCCATAGAATGATAAAGGCACCCCAAATATTATTTCAAGTGTGCCCTTATTATTATTATTATTTTGACTATTTCACCTTTGGTGAAAAGTCCAAAGAGCCCCTTTCTTCTTCCTCCCCTCCTCCCCGTCTCCAGTCTCCCCGGCCTCCTCCCCCCCCCCTCCCTCTCCGGCGAACCCCCTCCTCCCCCGCTCTCCTTCATCCCTCGCCGGCGAAACCGCTTCCCCTCCTCATCATCCCGGCCTCCTCCATTCTCCCTCCCCGACCTCCGCCCCCCAACCCCCTCCCCCCGATCCCCCCAGAGCTGTTCGGCCAAGCCGAACAGCTCTGGGGGGATCAGGGGGAGGGGGAGGGGGAGGGTGAATGAGGGGAGGCTGGGGATGGGGATGAGGAGGGGGAGGGTTTCGCTGGCGAGGAAGGGAGGAGTAGGGGAGGAGGGGGTCATCGGCGAGGGGGAGGCGGGGGGAGGAGGTGGTTGCCAGCGAGGTGGAAGCCGGGGTCGCCTGCATGGGAGGGAGAGGAGGAGAAGAAGAGGTTTTTTGGTCATTTTTTTTGGGGTGCTTTTATTCAAAAATGGGGTATCTTAATCCTGGGATGCCTCCATCAATTTTTGAGGTGAAAATATCTGCTTTAGGGGGGGACTCTTGAGATACACATCAAATGCAAAGGAGTAAAGTCCCCATTGAAATTTGAGTTTTTGTGCAGTGACATTACTTTATCAATTTTTTATTTTCAAAATACGCACCCGATGACTTGTGAATCTAAATTAATATAATGGTATGTTGTATGTGGAGTGGTACCAATGTTGGCATGTTGAAAGATTTGGAGCTAAGGCCGTTGTATTCGTATCTAGGTGCATGAGTCATGAAGATGAGCTCAATAGGTTTATTATATTTCCATTTTTATTTTTATTAAAAACTAATAATAATTAAGAAAAATTAGTTAGAGACACGAGTTACTGTTTGGCTCACTTTTCTGACTTCCGAAATAAAACAAAAAGAGAAAAAGAGTGACGTGTTGAAGAAATTAGGCCTTTGTTTTTCTCTGCGGCGAAAGTTACACGTGACGGGCCAGAGTCTATACTAGCATTTTTAGAAATTTTTTCTGTCCCTAATCCCTATAGAACGAATCCCGCCACCGCCACCCCCGAAAATGTAGCCCCCTCTCCCTCTCCTCAGCCCCCCGCTCCTCCGCCGCTGGTCCCCATGGTTCAAGAAACCGACGGCCAGCAGCCCCCGCCTCCCCTCTCGGCCTCGTCGTCGGCAACTACTGCCACGACGTCCTCTTCAGGAACGGCCGCCTCATCGGCCGCAGCCTCGGCGGCGCCGCCTCCTTCATCTCCAACGTCCTTGACCGCTCCCTCTCCCCTGACCGCTTCCTCTACCTCTCCAAGGTCGGGCCCGACTTCGCCTACCCTGTCCCCCACCCCCCGCTCTCCTCCTCCTCCTCCTCCTCCTCCTCCACACAACCCTCTTCCACGCCCACTTCAACGACGCTGGCGATGCCGGCGATGGAGACAATCGTATCCTCAAGCGAATCCGCGCCTGCGATCCCATTTTCCCCCACGATCTGCCCCCGGATTCTTCCTCCTCCTTCGATTTCGAGTTCGGCATCGCCGCCGCCGTCGCCGGCGAGATCCCGCCAGAAACCCTAACCCGGCTCCTCGACCTCTGCCGCACCGTGCTCGTCGACGTCCAGGGCCTTATCCGCGCCTTCGACCCCGCCGACGGCGCCGTCAGCCTCGTCCCGCTCAAATCCACCGAGTTCTTCCGCCTCCTGCCGCGGATCCGGTTCTTGAAGGCGTCGGCGGAGGAGGCTCCGTTCTTGGACGTGGAGGAGGCGAGGAAGTGGTGCTGCGTGATCGTGACCGACGGTAGGGACGGGTGCAGGGTTTACTGGAAGGACGGGGAGGTGAGGATACCGCCGTTCCCGGCGGAGCAGGTGGATCCGACCGGGGCCGGGGATAGTTTTCTGGGAGGGTTCGTGGTGGGGCTTGTGAGTGGGCTGACGGTGCCGGACGCTGCGCTGCTGGGGAATTTCTTTGGGTCGATCACAGTCGGCCAGATCGGGGTTCCCAATTTTGATCAGAAGATGCTCCAGGTTTGGATTCTTCTATCCTCGCATTCACATTGTTGCTCAGTTTTTGGTTGCATTATAACTTTGATGTGGCTATACAATTTGTTGCATGCATCTCTATCTTCATGAACCTTATTGCTCTCCCGAGCTAGTAATGGACGAAGGAATTACTAGCTAGTTGTGTGTTAAGATAAGAAGCGTGTCCTGTGACGGCAGTAGACTGCAAAGTGTGTTTTTGCATATGGAAACGAGGAGTGAAAATACTGTATGGTTTCGTAAGATTTTAGGCAAAGAGTTAGCAATCATATAAAAGAGAGATGAATTTGAGCAGCAATTACAATTAATATTTTGTAAGCAATAGAAGAGTGTGGATTGGAAGCCAATAGTTGAGACTCATGCTCCCTGCAAATTCCAATATGTTGTTGTAGGCTTCTGCATGAGGACTTCTAGGTTTAGTTATGATAAACTAATTTGGTTAAAAGGAAAAAGGACTGCATGGATGAACATATTTCTCGTTTAGCTAGATAACACTTATGGGATATTGGTTATATATAGTAATGCGCCATAGGTGAATATGAATTCATGTCACCTTTTGAGATATTCAATGACACGAGAAATGCAAGGTATACCCAGACTCAGGCACTAAATTCCATAGTATAAACATGCTTGGTAATTAGTAGGTAGCCGAGTAAGTTTCCATAAGTTGAATGCATAGATTAATATCTTTAAACTAACCTTAAGCGGACCTAGTAGCATGAGAGTCTATTAATCCACTTTGAGAGGACTTAAAAGGGGAACAGAATACATCTTAGATGTTAGTTGGATATTTCCAAGAAGTTATGCTGCTATTTGTGTTTTTGTCTTGCATCAGTGAGGATGATACCTCAAAAAATGTTGTGAAAGTGAAAGCGGAAGCAAAGCGATGGGCATGGCTTAGGCTTTACGGGTAAAAAGTGCCAATATTTTTTTCAAGAATAAAATAGTAAAAACAAAAAAAAAAAAAAAGAAAAGAATTTAAAGATGAGAAATTTCATAACCATTAACAAAAATAAAAAATCAGCACTAAAATCTTAAGCATAATAATAAAAATAAACATAATAAAATGATACATCCAATGTCAAAATCTTCCAAATCTAAAAGTGGGGATTTAAACGGGTTTTTTTTACAACGTTGACCTCAAGATAAATAGTTGGACATTATCAAGAAATGCCTATTTATGTAAAGTATTAATGCAAATATTTGGTTGATAACCCAGATTGTCTTTGACCAAAGAATATCTCAATCTCAGTGTAAGAGCACTTTTAGGAGGAATGAAGCCCTTGGTTTAGTAACTATAGATACTCTTTGCCTCCTATTCCTTAGGGTGAGAGCCAAAATCTATAAAAGCACTTCCAGGAGGAGTCAATTGTATCACGCACTTGCGGGGTGATGGCGCAATTGTTAAGGAAACGGTTGTTTGGAGGTCAAGTTAATGGTTTGTGAAATTGGACAATTTCACGAGAAACTAAATCTTGGATGAATTTGAAGATGCAAAATACCAGGGTATTTTAACTTTCCAAGGTGGCTGAAAGTATATGTGTAGTATGTAAAAATCAGAAAATGAATAAATGCAAACTTATTTAGAAAAAGAAAAGGAAAATGTAATTTTAAAAGTTATGTGACATAACTTCTCGTGCAGAAATGAAGCCAGTTTGCAGAGGAAACATCTTTGAAGTGCCAAAATGGAAGGCATGGACATGCCTTTCTGGTGATTACACAAAAAAAAACTTGAAGGTTGTCAAGACTTGAAGAGGCTGCGGTGTGTGGAGGATACATCTCCATAATAAATAAGTTGCAGAAAGTGCATGCCTTGAAAATTGTCAAAACTGAAGAACATAAAGGCACCGTTTGGGGAGACACAAAAACAAATATGCAATATTCATACACAAAATTTGTAAATATCTTAAGTGCCTAGCCTGATAGGCTGATACTATGATAATCTCAACTGTGACATGGTGGTCAAAGATATAGGTCTGCAATCTTAAAACCAACTGGGATGGAAGAGGATGTGGTATGGTATGCATATCCAGTTTTCCTAGGTTGGTTTAAGGCTTAAGCTGAAAGTTGAAATGCACATGATATGTAATTTTAGACCATGGTTCACAGTCGCGGTCTCGGCCGCCGACTCGGCGGGCACTGAGACGGATCGGTCTCGGTGACTCGGATCAGTCTCGGGCGATACGCGCAAAACGCTATATAGAAAGCTCAAAAATTCTGAAAAAATTACGACAAATCTTAAAAAAATGTAGACATCCACATTCATGTATCACATGTCTAAAACATATCATCTAGCACACTAAACATAAAGCGAAAGTATAAATACACGCGCCGTCGGTAGAAGCATATCAAAATACATGCACAATATAGTAAATTGCACAAACTATATTCATAAATACATGCTTATGTAGTTATTTTCACATTGAATTGCGATGAGGCACAAAATTATCATCATATTCATCTCTGCGGTAAGTAGATAAACCAATACTAGTGCTCGTAGATTTCTCAAGTTGTGATATGTAGTCATGGACATATGTCACACCATAATGTTGGTCTGATGTCAAACTCAACATTCACATATGACTTTCAAAACTATAATTTCCTCCATCAACACTATTGTTGCCCTTATTATTGTCATCACCACCGCCGTCATCATTATCATCACCATCTTCACCATCACCACTACTAGAACTGGATAAAACCCTCACATCTTCACCACCACCACCACCATCTGCTTCTCTTATACCTCGGAGGGGGGAGAGTGGGGAGAGATCGAAAACTGGGAGAGAGAGGGAGAGGGAGGGGGAAGGGAAAGAGACAGAGAGAGACGGGAGATGGAAAGGGGGAGAAAGAGAGCGGGTTAGAGAGGGAGGGGAGAGAGAAACAGAGGGAGGGGGAGGGAAAGACACACATAGAGAGAGACGGGTGATGGAGAGGTGGGAGAAAGAGAGCGGGGGAGAGAGAAACAGAGGGAGGGAGCGGGAAAGAGACAGAGAGGGGAGGAACATCACTTGGGGCTGGGGAGGAGCGGCCGGCGGCGATTGGGTGGCGGCGGAGTCCAGATCTGAGCGGCGATGATCGGGCAGCAGCGACGATTTCCAGATCTGAGCGAGAGAGGTAAGTTTCTTTTTTTGTTTTTCTTTTTTCTTTATACCCGTTCGTCACGGGTGAATATACGTTTCGAACTGACTCGACCGAGAATCAGAGTCGACTCGGTCGACTCACGACCGATTCGGTCGAGTCCACCGAGTCAACTCCGATTCTCGGCCGAGTCGGTCTCCTCTGAGTTGAGTCAAGCGAGTCAACTCCGATTCTCGGCCGAGTCGGTCTCCTCTGAGTTGAGTCGATCGACTCGTGATTCGGACTCGTCTCGGAGCGGGCCGAGAAGGATACGACTCAGCCGACTCGTCTCCGACTCGGCCAAGTCTTTGAACCATGTTTTAGACAAAAGAAAAAAAATCTAGAATGTGCAAGAAGCATGTCACTGGAGTGGCTGGAGCTCATGCTGTGAATCAAATACACAATCAAATTTTGGTCAAAGTAAAATCCAGGCCATCTACATCAAACTTGAGAGGAGTTTGGAAATGTGCTAAGGTACCTATTAAGTTGGCTGAAAGCAAAAGGGGGCAAAACATATATTCCTCAACGATGGTCAATGCCACACATAAAATATTGCTTTCAAAGAGGACAATTCTATGTATGTATTTGTATTATACTATTCTAGTGTGTAGGCTTACGCAAGCTTGAGAGGGGCATTCATGTTCCGTTCTTTGTGGGTGGATTGAAATTGGCCAATCTCAAATTGTAGTCATCCTTCTTGGCTCCTAGAGATTGGATATCTGAAAAGCTTATCTATATTATCTTTAGGATGTGGTTGCACATTGTTTTTAATGAAAACATGATTATTTAAAACCAAATGCTAGGTTTTATGAAAAATGGTTTTTTACATACATATAATGTGTTTTTTGCCAGATGTCATTTTAATATATCCAAATTAGTGTAATTTTTAATCATCTAACATTATTATTTCTTAAAATGACATTAAGATAGATAAGTTGAGGGTAGTTTTATTGTTATGTTGCAAAAATTAAGTGAACCATGCACACTTCCTTAAAATTTTGTTTATTCATTTTTCATTGAGTTATATTGCTAGAAGGGTATATTTGCAAAACAATATAGAGGTTGTAAGGAAATTATATAGAAGGCGTGTGAAGTATGTTTTTTTTTCTTTTCATAAGTGATGAGGGCATTACCATTTGCCAGTTGTTTTTTATGCCTTATTTTTGAGTTTAGTTATTTTTATTATGTGTGTGTATAGTACCACATCGGTTATCTCGTAAAAGTATTTTTTATAAAGCATATATATAGGCCTCATACTTATTTTATTATTAGACAATGATGAATTAAAATTTTTCAGTTAAATTTAATGAGCCTTGAGTTCTTAAGATTGGGGTGTGGAGCCCATGGTGCAAAGGATGTGAAGCCCAAATTTATCCTCTTTTCTTATCTCCTTTTTCTGAAACCCTATTTCCCTTTCTTATTTCTTTTTTTAAACCCTAATTCTCAATTTTATTGATTTGAGGATAATTGTGATCCGTCCGTTTTACACCAGTTTGGTATCAGAGCTTTGGCTCCAATTTCTTTCACATTCTTCATCTCAATTCTCCAAGAAAACCCTAGATGTAGCTGTACATCTTCCTTTTTCCCCAAATTTTTGATTGAACCCAAACAATTAAGATCAATTCTATATTTGTTCCCAAAAAGAAGACTGTAGCAAAAAGAATCCCAAAATTCACTTCAAAAATCACCCGAAATTTCCCATAATGTTCATCTTTTCCATTATCTTTACCATCTCCATCATCTTCGTCATATCCATCATCTTCACCATCCCCTCTGTCTCACCTGCAAACACTAGCAAACCTCGACAACCCACCACCGCCGCCATCACACCGCCGACACCACCACCCATCTCAAGATCTCAACGCCTCGAAGCCCCTGCCGACGAGCCCAGACCCCGCCATGACCTCTTCTTCTGTTTTACTCGTCGACGCTACAAGCTCCCATTGACGTCTCCACCACAGCTCTGATCCCCTCGCCACCGTTAACCTTTGAGATCTCCATCTCCGGGTTCCAGTCCTCGCCGATCTTGTGTCATCTCCAGTCTCCGTCACCACCAGTCACCGTCATCTGCGATCAGATCCCATGACTTCCGTCGTGATCTCCGCCAGGCCCCGTTGCCATCACGAGACGACTCCGACAACTTCTCCCCGTCGTCATGACCCTTACTCTTCGATGCTGATCAGGACCAGGCCTCGCCGACGTTAGATTTCTCGCCCTCATAAACCGTCAAATTTTGCCGCCAAGCCTTATTGTAGCAGCACAAGATCCGGATGAATTTGGGTGGAAATTGATTTCGGGTTTTTTTAAAACCCAATACGAGACTCGGATCCAAGATCAACCCGACTCGTTGCAACCCAGATGCGACCCACACATAGCCAATCTAGAGCCAACTCAGTTGCTGACGTAAGCGGCTCAATTGCTGATATCATCAGCTCATTGAGCCGAGCCGCCAGTTGTCGGCTCAAACCCGAGCCAACCCGACCCGGCTGAGTTGACTCGGCCTGACTCGGCGAGTTGACTTAACTGAGTTGAGTTCAGTTCAGAGAACCGTTCTTCCGGAGGCCATTCTGAGCTCGTTTCAAGCCCAAATCGAGCCGCTTTCGAAATAGCAAATTCATAAAGACTAGTACTATGCGTCTACAGCTTTCATATCGAGGTTCCTGCTTTGATCGACTCCCATATGCAGACTAGTAGAGTGCATGATGCTTGTTTCTGGCCCGATTCGTGCCCAATTTGTGCCGTTCTCGAGTTCGCCAGCTTCCAATTCCTATTATCACTGTCCAGGATTTTGTGGGTGACTTTCAGCTCTTCAGCGTGGGTATTTATTCGAGAATTTTTAGAGCAATTTTGTGTTTGGGCCGTGAACGACTCACCCCTCAGGTGATATCCTAATTTGAGTTGAATTGTTAATTGTTAAATTACTTGCAACCACTATTGGATTACCATAAAATTTTGGTTGAATTCTTATTTTCTTCTATCTAGTGGTTGTGTCATTGTTTCATTTTTCATCATTTTAGGACTGCATTTTTTTAGCATTTAGAACTTGAAATTTTAGGATATTTTTTTATTTTCACTTAGCGTATGCATTTAACTTGAGTTTAGGAAGTTGCATCGCATTCGCTTGATTGTTTGACTTGCATTTGTATCTAGATTAGTGCATATTTCAACATGAGTGATCAATATAGAACTTGCACTAGAGGTGACCTAACTCTATTCACGATTGGCGTGCTAGAAAAGAGGAAATAGTGCGTAGATTTAAGTTAGAAGATCTTAAATTTGATGGTTACTCTGATCCTAGTGTTTTTAGTGACTGGCTAGCCAATATGGAATACTATTTTGATTGATACGAGTTTTCTGAAATGACTAGAGTCCTATTTGCTAGGAGAAAACTTGTAGGGTCAGTTAAAATTTACTGAGATTCGATAATGAGAGATTGTGTGAGACGTAGTGTTGTCATAGAGTCTTAGGATGAAATGAAATAAAAGTTAAAAAAATTACCTTCCCGAATATTATAAGAACCGTCTCTTAGACCAGTTACACAACTTCTGCCAGGGTGATATGTCAGTTCAAGATTACATAGCCAAATTTGAGGATTTAATCCTCCATTGTGATGTGAGAGAGCATTGTTCTTATACTGTAACTAGGTTTGTTTGCGGTTTAAGGTCTAAAATAAGGCGTGCTATGATCACCGACTCTTATGATTTGGACACCGTTGAAAAGGCTTTTAATGTTGCCTTAAATATAAACTTGACTTTCAAAAGATTAGTCAATGCAAAAGCCCGGTGTTCTAAGTGTAAGGGATATGGACATGAGCATCGTTCTCATACTGTAACTAGGTTTGTTTGGGGTTTAAGGTCTAAAATAAGGTGTGCTATGATCGCTGGCTCCTATGATTTGGACACCGTTGAAGAGGCTTTTGATGTTACCTTAAAGATAAACTTGACTTTCAAAAGATTAGTCAATGCCCAAACCCGATGTTCTAAGTGTAGGAGATATGGACATTATAATTATCAGTGCCCCTTAGAGAGTCGACATGTTAGAGTTGTACCTAATGATATTGTTGATTTGAAAGTTGTTGAGGATGTTAATACTCTTCCTGAGATTACTAGCATTGTCGAAAATACACTAGTTGATTCTGGTACATCGATTATTGATGAGGTCCACGTGTCTTCTGATGGTACCAGTGATGATGTAGATGAGATAGTTGAGTCTAATATACTCACAGTGCCTAGTAAGTTATTTGAGTTTTTTTTGTGCTGATTATGGTTTATGGCCGTTCCTGTTAAGTTATCTTCTAGTGAGACATCTGAGTTTTGTCATGATTCAGCATGTGATTTTCGGTGTTACTTCTTATACTAATTGCTTAGAATTTGTGTCTAAGTCTAGTATACCATCATTAGTAGGGTTAGATGTGTGTCATTCTAGGCATCCCATATATCTTTTTTTTTCATCGTTAAGAGTTATGCTTAAAATTCTTACTGCATTGCATTTGCCTATTGCACATGATGATGATATCACTAGGCAGTTAGAAAATTGCAATGAAAATAACAAATTTTCTTTATATCCATATAGTATGTTGCGGGAATTTGTAGTTGACAGTGAGGTTATTGTTACAAGCATGATTCAAAGTCGCGGTATCGGCCGCCGATTCGGCAGGTACCGTTCCACATCGGTCGCGGCGTCGCAGCCCCGACTCGGGTGAGACACGCGAAATGCTACATAAAGGGCTCAAAAAATTTTAAAAAAATCACGACAAATCTTAAAATAACGTAGACATCAAAATTGACGTATAACATGTCCAAAACATATCACGTAGCATACTAAACATGAAGATAATGCATATATACATGCGTTGCGGTATTAAAATATTAAAATAAATGCATAATTTAGTAAATTATATGAAATTAATTAAATTTAAAGTAACTACTCTTTTCACAAAAGTAAATATTAGCTCTACCTTTCTAGTAAAAATTTAAATTATATGAAATTTTGGTTTGACTCGACCTCGAGTCGGGGCCGACTCGGCCTCGACTCGGGTGACTCGGCCGAGTCGGGCCCGAGTCAAGGAAAATAATTTAATAGGGGGACTCGTGACCGGTCTCGGAACGGCCGAGTTTTTGAACTTTGGTTACAAGTCACCCTGAGATTGTGAGGAAGTCACATGTTTGGCGCACATGTTCCCTTAGAGTTTTGTGGAGGCTTGTTCTCATGAATGACGAGTTAGACATCCTATGAGATCCTAATATCAGCTCTGTCTTCAGCATGAATGATGAGCCTTTGTCTACTATCTGTGTGTTGATCGAGTTACCATCTTTTACAGACGACCCATCACGGAGGCCAGCTCCACCTCCACCTCCATCTCCATTCCACCGCCATGGTCTCGACGTAATGCACTAATGTTGATTTCTCAACGACCACCATGGCCTGATTGAGATGCTTTGTGAGGCCCTCACTCGAAGGGGTCGAGTTTCTTCCACTCTGGGGAAATGATGAGGACATCACCAGTTGTCAGTTGTTTTTTATGTCTTAGTTTATTTTTGAGTATAGTTGTTTTCTTTATGCGGGTGTTTAGTACCATATCGGTTATATCCTAGAAGTGCTCTTTTGTATAGCTTATAAATAAGCTCCGGACTTCTTTTATTATTAGCTAATGATGAATTAAAAAAATTCAAGTTTAAGTTCATGAGCTTTGGAGTTCTTGAGATTGGGATGTGAAGCTCGTAGTGTAAGGGTGTGAAGCACGTGGTGCAAAAGGGTGTGAAGCCCAAATTTATCCTCTTTTCTTATCTCTTTTTCTGAAACCCAAAATCCCTTTCTTATTTTTTTCTTTTAAACCCTAATTCCCAGTTCTATTGATTTGAAGGAGATTGTGATCCGACCGTTTTACATCAATAAAGATATATATATTTCTAAACCCTCTAAAGAACAAGGGTTGTGTGATTTCCATAAAACTTGTAAGTTGTAACTTATGTTCTGGTTTTGGTGACCTGTTAATTCTTCTAAAGAGGTTTTAACAGTTTATGCCAGGAAGATTACAGACTATTTTAGTTGTTTATATTGTCTCATAGCTTCCTTTGTCTTGATTCATTGTGTTATTGAAACTTGCGAGTATACAACACTTTCTTCTCAAGGTAAAGTTGCAAGTTTGTGCAATAATCTAATACCTCTAACTCGTTCAGTAATCCATGTCTTTGTTTTCAGGATCTCAGTACATGCTAGTAAACAAATGAAAATGGATTTGATTTGCTTTTGCATTGACCTTACTCGTCTTGTTTATTTGGATGCTAGGGAAGTGTTGTAAAGGATATGAGATTTGTTGAAACCCTGCTGGGGGGATGTGTTGTAAATTGACAAGGCACATGTCCCTCATCAGTTTCCCAGCATGAAAATAAAAGGCTACTTATGCTATTAGTCATTAATCCGCTATTAGCCATTAATACGTTTAAGTTCTAAAGAACATACGGCCATGAGATTGAAACATTGTCCAATTGGTCGCGTGCATGCTAAAAATATACTGTCATCCTCTGTATGCACTTGGCATGATTTATATTTGGTACTCATCGTCCAAGAGCTGTAATTTTTTTGATACTTCTCATGTTCAGAGATAAACTTACTGTAACCAACAGTATCATGGTGCTCTTGATTCCCATTTCACATATATTTTATATTTAACTTAAAAACTATATTTAATGTGATAGTATCAGTATCCGCCAATAGTTTTTAGTATCAATATCACTAATATCGTTCGTGGATCGTGAGTATCGGTTCCAATATCGGATGATATTATGGGGTTAATATTGTGTTGGTTACCTTTAAACCGAATATGAATTGCCCGATATGGGATTTAATATTGTGTTGGTTGGATTTGGTATGCCAATTATAAGATTGATGAGATTGATATTCAAGTATTCTAGAATGTACTGATTTGACCGTGTAAGCAAGAGCACCACTCAATAGTATATTGCCACCAAATGAATATCCCCATATTCTTCCAAAGAATATCCTAATTGCTCCAGAACAAACAGGAAAAGATTCTTTCACCAAAAAGCATTCAGTTCAGAAAAAGGATACCCATACAAAAGTTTTTAGAACTCAATCTTGTTTGATAAAATTATCAATGAATGATATGCCAAAGATTAAAAGCTATGAAGCTTTGTAAAAGGTGTTAATTTTGATATTCTTTTATATTCTTTATCTACTCCACCGGCTTTTGGAGCCTTGACTTTAATAAATCTATCTTTGCTTTAATAGTTTAGCCAACAAGTTACGGTCTAAGTACGTTTTCTACAACAACAGCTGCAGCAGCGTAGACTTTATCTGAACTGAAGCTACATCTAGTTTGTATTCATTTCTTGTTCTTATTGTCCATTTATCATATTGTTGGTCAACCTTCTAAATGTTTTATTTTCTGCTATGTTCATATTCTTTGAATGTTTCTTAATAGTCCAGCTTCGTATTCGTGAAGGTGGCTGGTCATATGGCCATTTATTAGATTTTGCTTTAAGTTCATGGTCTTTGTGGCCATGTTGTAGTCTTCCAGAAGGCAATTAGAATGTAGATATCTCTGAGCTGGATTGCAAGGTATATGGGTAAGGCCTTACATAGATTGTGAAGAAGATTAATTGCGGAAGGTTGTGGATAATAAGAGATTCTTTACTGGTTTTGGATATCCTGAACTTCAGATGCCTCCCTGCGGGATGGCCTCTGATGAAGGGTATTATTGGAGTAGTGTGGGACTTTGAACAGATACTTGTTACTAACATTTACCAGGAGGAAATCAAGAAGCTACTTTTCATGAATGCTGTGCAAACACTGGAAGACTGATTAAGGGAATATTTTCTTGTATGATACATTCCCCTCTCACCTACTTACTAAAACAAAGGATGTGGAGGAGTATACTAGATATAGCCACCTTGTTTTTTGTTTGGGGTCCAACTATAATGATGGATGGTGATTGATCCTAAATAAAGGAAGTCATGATTCTTGGATACTTGTTGCCATCATCATGAACTCCCTTGTTCCTTTCCGTGTCTCCGTACCTTTACCAAGTCTTGTCTTTCTAATTCTTTCTTTGGACACTAAAGTTTCACACAACGTTTCTGCTTTAGAGATACCACATCTTAAGCTTAAATTTCACTGAAAGGCTGCCACTGCATGATGAAGCCTGTGCCATTTCAGGGTCTCAACTAGGTTCCCACCATCATGGGATTTAGAGAGGATCAGATCTACACAGCCTTACTCGGCATTGCAAATTGCTGTACAAGTTGACTGGTGTTATTATTTATAGTGTTAATCAGTGTTAAGAAATAGTACCTGTATAGCTGACGATTTAAGCAGAAAGTCAAGGTGTGGGGAAAATCTGTCAAGTCAGAATAAGAATATAACAAAGTCATTGAGTGGGTTATGACTTGTTGGGGCTTGTCATTTGTCTAAACCTTACAGAGGGTGTGATGTGGACCACTGACCACTGAAGGTGTCCCTGCTCTTCCAGAAGCTTCGACTAATGACCATGCTTCTTCCAGCAAGCCTGGTGCTGGTTGGACTGGCTCGTGCTGGACTATGGATAACGTAGCAGTCTCTTATCATGTCTTAATATTGGAGAGCACCATTCAATCGAACACTCCTTGTCCTTCATGAGAAGTCGAATGACTAAAAAGGCTTTTACTAATGCAATTTGGTTCCAACCAGCTCAGATCCGACTCTGTTGAGGGTCCAAGTGGCCTTAGGATAAAGATCATTTGGACACTCAGTTGAACTGGGCTCTTAAGGAGCAAATTGATCAACAAGGTAAAGATTGGCTTTTTAAACAGGATGCACCAGTGTTTAGTGGTGTGCTTTTTATTTTCATGCTTGTTGGCTGTATTATGTCTTTGCTAGTTTAAAGCAGGATTATGTCCTTGCTAGTTTAAAGCAGGATTATGTCCTCGTCCATCATGTAAAGAGGGCTAAGCATCTTAAAACTAGTAAGACAGTATGCTCTGGAGCATATGGAACCGAGCTCATCTAAGTTGGTCTGTTTACTATAT
Source organism: Agave tequilana (assembly GCA_038442645.1). Lineage (NCBI taxonomy): Eukaryota > Viridiplantae > Streptophyta > Magnoliopsida > Asparagales > Asparagaceae > Agave > Agave tequilana. The sequence continues at coordinate 53,459 of JAVJIF010006627.1, read as the reverse complement.
TCCGAGTTAGCAGTATAGAAAAATAACAAATGCACGATCATATGCGCATGCGCAATTTACCTAAATGTTCCTTGAATTATATGTATGATTGTCAAACTGCATAGGCCGTCCTTAAAGTTATATAATGCAACCTGCAACATAACAACACATGCGAAGAAATATGTGAATTAGTCAGTCAAAATCTCTCTCAAGTACAAACTGCATAGCTATCCTTAAAATTTCTGGTGGAACCTGCAACCCAATGACACAGGCAGAGAAATAAATGAATCAGTGAGTTAAATGCTTTAAGGGAAATTCTGTGTAAAGAAACTAGAATTCATAAAAGTGTGGACAATCGTTTATCTGATGTCTTGAACCGTTGGGTTGTAGTGATCTGACATGCTTAGTGAAGTTATTTACCATCTTTTTGCCTGTGAGTGCAATACATAGAACTCAAAATGTCTTTAACACCTCGACAGGGAAGTTCCATATCATCTATTAGAGATTGCTCGCAAACAGTGATATGTTTTTTCATTTATGTCGTGGCACATTAAATATTACTGTTAATGTAACACATTTTAGGTATTTTTAGAAGTTTGCTTTCTGAAAAGCTAGGCTGAGATCAGATGTCTTGCTTGGGAGATAGAGAGGACACTGGGTTGACATTAGCAAAGTACGAAGTAGGGTAACTGTAACTTGTTGGTTCTTACTGTTATTTCTATTGTTATTGTTGGTGTTTTTTTGCTGCCACTACTACTATATTAGTTGAGAAGAAGAATGTGTCGTCTTCATTTTCTTAATAATGCACTTTCCTTCAATTTCAGAACGTCAAACAAAAACTGGAGCAGAAGACTGTTGGGTCATGTTGGAGAAATCTTGCAATGGATTTCCACGAGTCAGATATAGATGAGGAATTCCACGCTTTCCTCATGGAAGCTGCTAAATTATCATGTTCCCATTGCCCAACTGAGAAAGATGGTGATGAAGACGACAAGCATGTGTAGAAGTTCATTATCAAAATTGATGATGAAGTGGTGATACCATACTTGTATTGACTTGAATAAGCAGCTAAGCTTAAATAAATTTCAAGTCATTGTTCTGATATTTGTAGGGATAAATACAATAACTTAAACACTCTCTAGTCCTTTTACCGCTGAAGATGTTGCAAATGACATCGCAGCCAGGATTGAAATCTGACCACTTTCCTTGTTAACTATAAATTAGCTCTCTGACTTCTATGTGCATGTCTGATGTTCATATCTTCTGTTTGTTCATGCTCTGTAATTTGTAGAACAAGGTAAGCTGATGCATAACTTGAAGATTCTCTGACAAAACACCAGTATGTAGTTTGTGGGCCAGAGTTGGAGGGTGTGACTCAATGTGCATAGTGCTCCATACTTGGTTTAAGATGTATGGAGAGCTTATTTCAGTTCTCAAATTTTCATTATAATACCACCAAGATAAAAGGGAAGACTCCTAAGAGCAAGAACTGATGTATTCTGTTTGATTCTTATAGCTTGATAACCATTTAACTCCAGCTATATATAATATCTTCTAGCAAGCACTTCTGTGCAAATTACAAGGTTTTGCTGATCTTTTGTGTTCATTCTACCATTATGTGGCTTTGCTGTTAGTTCAGTTCTCAATAATTAAACTATTGTGTCTGATTCTGATAGCTTCACAACCATTTAACTAGAGCTATGATGTTGTTTTCTGCTGGCAAACAAGTTGTCATTCCCAGAAGTTTATAGATAACTAAAGATGGAAAATGTGGCAATTTGAATTCGCTGTAATACAACTGCATGAGAAGTTTGAGTTTCATCATGCAAAAATTATGTTGCTTTGTTGATGTAATGTGCTCGTTCTGTACTGTTATGCTCTTGTTCGGCCTTTACAGCCTAAAATGACTCTCTACTGCATGTATTCTTCGGCTGCTCAGCTGTTGAGAATCAATCTGGCCTTAGAAAATTTATGCAACAAAGAATCAAAGGGAGTAAACCACAGATCTGAAGTTTCGATTCTATATAAAACCGCAGAAGTTGAAGTTGAGGCAAAGAAGCAAAGAAGACGCTTTTAAGCCAGCAAAAGTATTAGGCGCCCACGCTCATGCACTTGGTGTGAGTTCAGAAAGCAGAGTTTTGTTAGACAAGAAACCACAGAAAAAATGAGCCCTGGCAGCATGAAAGCAGTGTGCAATATTGTCACCAAAGTTGAAAGGCCTGCACCTTCGTATGCTCGCAACTTGGCTATATATACGAGCTTAGGTCTCCAAGTGCAATACTTCATCTTTTAAATCTATAGCTAACCATATAAATTACACAATATGCTGCAAACTAGTCCTATGGTTGCTTCTAAGCTGATGGGTTCCTGCTTGGTTCTGCTGATTTTGTTCCTGCAGGCACCTCTCAACTCCTGCTCCTCTTGGCGACTACCCGGTTTGCTGCTCAATGCAGACGATTCAGAGGAACCTATACGAGCCAGATACGAGCACTGGATCACTCGGCATGGTCGCAGGTACAGAGATGGGAATGAGAAGGAGCAACGTTTTCAGGTTTACCGGTCCAATGTTCAGCTCATTGGTAACTTCAACTCCCGAGGTCTCGGGTTCTACCTCATAGACAACAAGTTCGCAGACCTCACCAATGAGGAATTTAGAGCCAAGATTTCATGCTTGGGACCTCCCCCAAAACACAAGCATGAGTTCCCCAAAGGAGTCGAGGTTTTTCTTCAGCTCCATCCCTCATATTTTGCTAATTGCTTTAATTTGTGGAGAGTGATCAATTAGAATCATATAGCAACATTACTGCACGATATAAGACTCAACCTTAGATTCATTCACCTTAAAAGATCTTAGTAGTTGGCTGCAAATTGTTCATAGATGGTTTCTTATGTTAATTTTCAGGAGAAGCTAGCACTAAACAGACATAAACGTATCCTACATGAGAAGAATCACAAGGATGGTAGTGTGCCAGAGAGTGTAGATTGGAGGAAGAAAGGAGCAGTCACCAGTGTCAAGAACCAAGGCCAATGTGGTAACTAAAATACGTCTTGTATATGACCCTTCATATCAAATAATTCAGAAGCAAAATCTTCAACAGATCCATCTTCTCTATGAACCTTCTTCATGTCTCACATATTCATTTTTATGTCTAATAGAGGATCAAGTAAGAAAAACACACTGAGTTCATTTCTTTCAGGGGCATGCTGGGCGTTCTCGGCTGTGGCAGCCATGGAGGGCATCAACCAGATAAAGACCAAGAAGTTGGTTTCCTTGTCTGAGCAAGAACTGCTCGACTGTGACACAGCAGGCGACAACAGCGGCTGCAGCGGTGGGTACATGAGCATGGCCTTTGACTTCGTCCAAAAAAATCATGGCCTGACCACCGATTCCGACTACCCTTACCAGGCAACCCAAGAAACATGCCAAACCCAGAAGCTACAGAATCACTCTGCAACCATAACTGGTTACAAGAACGTGACAGCTGACGAACAAAGCCTACTGAAGGCAGCCGCCAGCCAACCGGTGTCAGTTGCCATCGATGCTGGTGGCTTCGCGTTCCAGTTCTACTCTCAGGGTGTCTTCAGCGGCCCTTGTGGATCAGACCTCAACCACGGGGTGACATTGGTCGGATATGGAACTGAAACGGGCGAGAAAGGCGAGGAAGGCGGCAAGTTTTGGATAGTGAAGAATTCATGGGGTCCTGAGTGGGGAGAGGAAGGTTACATAAGGATGAAACGTGGTGTTGATACCAGCGAAGGGCTGTGTGGGATAGCGAAGATGGGTTCTTATCCAGTGAAGTAGGAAGCTAGCAGGAATATGTCCTTTTAGTATGTCTTCAAAGTTCCAGAAATGGGAACTGTGAAGAACAAAACAAGTATTCATATGTGTTACATGCATATACGATGTTACCGAAATATGTACCTGGGAGTTGAGAGGCAAATATTTGAAATCAACATGTTGAGGAAGTGTAATATAGATCAATGAATATAGTAAACTAATTGAAAACCTCTCATCTGCATAGTTCGCGAATGAAATATATAGTAGTACTCCATATAAATCAAGTGCGTGCAGTGTTTTAGATATCAGTATCGGGATATATTGGTCAGCAAAATTATATACTGGATACTGGATATCGGGTGATATATCGCGATATGATACTAAATACTGGACGCCATTTCAAACATCATACTGAATGTGTGATTGCCTACATAAATCAGTAAGTTTAGGGTCATAGTCTCATAGAGGATACTTACCTTTTGTAAAAACTTCTCAAATGTGTCACGTGGCGATATATCAAATATATTTATTTCGGATATCGGCCAATATATCGACCACATAGCAATATATTGGCCCATATCGGTCAAAAATGATATCCGATAAAATTTTGCACTTATCATATCGTTTTGGGTAAAATACCGGTATCTTGGCCGATATACCAGTATCTCGACCGATATTTAAAACAGTGAGCGTGTGTGCTATAGAGCTGTGCAAAATGCACATATAGTATTCATTATCCATATTTTATTTTTCAACTACGCTAAGGAATGATCGAGAAATGAAAACTCATATCCACATTCGACAGAATTGGAAAAGGATATGAATCTGATACGGGAGAAAAGGATATGGATATAGGGCATGATCACCAAACGGGAACAATGGAAAACAAATATGGATGTGAATACTATATGTGCATAAAACAAATATGACTAGAAACAAATAGCACCCATAGATTGAACATGAACTTGCAATCATTTTTACACAAACAATCAATTAATAACTTACAAATACTTACGTTTGAGACTTTCAAACATTGTTCACACTCTAGAAAATGAAGATAGTGTATTTATACCCAAGATGCAAGAACAAAGGATTATGTTTATTATTTTGTGGTATTAGATTAGGGATTGTTACATTAAGTTATTTAATCTTTACTATAAAACAAATAATCAATTCCAAGTTCCCAACATATGTGTGAGTAATCTAAGTTCTAGAGTCTGAGTCAACTATTATTCAAATAATTAATACCTACATCTAAGTCAATTAAAGCAATTACACATCTAATATTTATTTTAAAAAAAAAATCACATATCTGCATCCTTACTGCCTCTCTTTTTCAACCTAACCATATCTCTGTGGGTTTTTTCATTAATAAAACTCATTTTAATAAATAATTAGAAAAAAAGACTTTTTCATAAAAATAATTACTAAAACCAGTCTCTTACATGCCACGTCGGCGAGGACACCATCATAGCGTTGGTGGGCCAGTGGAGGGGTAAAAATTTGGATTCAGCTTTTCAAAATCTGAACGCAAAAATAGCTCATACTTCAGAGTTGGGTTTTGAAAACCCAAACCTAAGTTGTACAAAAAAATCTCTTTTTCTTTCTTCTTCTTCTTCCTGCTCTCTTTGAAATTTTTTTGTACAAGTTTAGGTTCGGATTTTCAGGGATGGCGGCAGCGACACTAAGACAGTAATAGGAGATCGAGGGAACTGAGAGACGGTAGGGGCTGAGAAAAGGAATCAGGGATAGAGTGAGAGTTAAAAGGTTTTTATAGATGTGGGACCCACTGCTCCCATGCCTATAAAACACCTCAGCTCTAAAAAAAATTTGCGCAAGTTTCATTCATCCGGGGTTACCAACCCCGAATGAACCCTAAGTCAGGCTTGTTCGGGGTTGAGCAAAAATTTAAAAAAAACACACACAATTTTTGCTCGTCCAGGGTTGCCAACCCAAGACGAGCAAAAATTGTAAAAAAAAAAAAAAAAATCACTTATTCGGGTTTGGCAACCCCGAACAAGGCAATACGTAGCCAAAATATTTTGGCTCGTCTAGGGTTTCCAACCCGACACGAACAAAAAACTGAACCCCATTAGCGTGGGACCAAGCTGGCGAGGCGAACCGCCTTATCGTCGACGTGACATGTTAGAGGTCGATTTTTAGAATTAGAGATTGATTTTTAAACAACCTTTGAGGTGAAGGGAAGAACGTGTTTCAGTTTAAAAGAGACAAGGGGGTTTTAGTTTTATTTGGTTAGGGGTTTTCAAGAGATTTTCACAAAATACTAAAAAAATAATAATATTATTAGGCTCGGGAAGCTTGAGTCAGCTTTACAACGGCTCGATAAAACTGCCGTATCAAATGAATTAAGCTCGAACAAAAATCTAAGCTCACCTGCTCACTAACATAAAGTGAACTCGACTGGTTTTTAGATATAAACCCCCAAAATCTTCCACATTTAAAAGTTTACACATCAAATCTTTTATATTGATCCTAGCACCCTCCAAATCTCTTAAAACCCAGTTAAATTACCCTTTCTCTATTAATACAATCGATTAAAATAAATATCTTATTTTTGCTATTAAGTGCTATAAATTTTTTAAATTCCAATATTATCCTTTTCTCCTCTCTTCACCATCTGAATCCATCTTTGAACCTCCTTCAACTTTCTAAAACATTATCTGCTCTCTTTATCTCCATCCTCGTTTCTATCAAAGAAACTCGTGCACCTTTTTTATCATTAAACCTTCTCAAAAATCCTAAAATTGATCAAAGAGGTTCTTCAGCTTAAACAAACCCAAATCTCAAAAGTTGTCAAGAAGCATAGTGAAACAATGAAATTGCTATCAAAGCAAAATAGAGAGGAGAAGTGGTGAAGGTGTTGTGGCATGGTTTTAGTCAGCAGCGAGGTATAGAAGAAGACAGGAGCATGGAAGTGGTATGGGGAGAGGAGATGGTGGGGTGTGGTTATCATCGACAACGAGATCAAGGAGACGAGAGGAGGTGGTGGAATGTGGTTGTTGCCGATGACGAGATCAAGAAGAGAGGAACATGGAGACGTTGGTGGTCATGTGGGAGAGAGGAGGTAGTGAGGGTGTGGTTGTCATCGACGATAAGATCACGAAAGATAGAGTGGTGTAAAACGATTGTCATCGGCAATGAGATCAAGAAGAGAGAGTACTTGAGGCAGCGGCGGCGGCGGCGTGGACAAGGCAGTGGTATGTTGATGGAGGAGAGAGAAATTTGAAGTTGGATGAAGATGAAGCTTTCTTTTCTTCTTTTTTCTCTCTCTTTTTGTCTTTTGGTTTTTTTGTTTTTTTTTACCAACCAAGGGTATAAACGATTTTTTGTCATAGTCTATTAAAAATCTAGCAGATATCAACATGGAGGGGTTTTTTTTTTTTCTCTCACTTAAATGATTTAGGGGCCATACAAACAATACACATGATTTGAAGGGTAAATTTTTAAATATAGAAGTTTTGAGGAGTATATATCTACAAACCCTTAAATCAAATCAGATCAATTTTTAGATGATCTAATATCTTAATTTCATCACTAGTATAATAAATATATTTTTTTGGCAGAAGATAAAATTCCCCATCCTTTTGTAGCTTCAACTTTTGTACTATCAAAACCAATCCAGATAAAAGTCTATGCGTGACAAATAAAATAACTTTAATTATTGTGGTTGTTGTTGTTATACTCTCTCACCTCAAATCTTTTTCGCTTTTTTCTTATATGATGGTGATTCATTTTTTGTAATTAGAAAAAAGTTAAAATAAAAGTTTTATGAATCATTTTTTAATTAAATAACAATGTTTTAGCAATATACTCATTAATAAAATAACTATATTCTTATACTCATTGTTATTGTTGCTAGGTCGTAAATATATTTAATATATAAACTTTATCATATATGCTAAGATTTACTGTTCAATGATATTACTGGTCCCTAAATTTTCACCACTCAGTTCTTAAAAAGATTAGTGCTTATATTATTTTCACATATATCTTTAAAGAGAAAAATGTACCCCAGTCGCCAGCTGAGAGACTCTCTCAGCTGGCGGTGACGTGGCTGAATCTCAGCCACAAATTCTGAACACAACGCTACCATGATCGTAGTTTTTTGTGAGGACTGCGACCAGGTTGCAGTATTTTTTTTGTGAGAACTACGATTATGATTATAGTGCTTTTATGAGAACTGCTATCATGATCGCAGTCCTAATTAGACTGAGAATATCTGAAATATTTTAGGACTGCGATCAGGTCGCACTGCTAGCTGTGAGAGTTCTCTCAGCTGGCGGCGAGATACAGAAACCTCATCTTCAAAATGTATTTCCTAGTATTTAAATGAGATGGAGAAGCTTGAGATTTGGCTTGTCGACTCGATTAGCAACCTTGATTGGAAGAACTTGAACAAGTTTTTTTTACTAGGTCAAGCTACAAGCTTTCCAAATACTTTTGCGGCCTTGTTCTTAACTATTTTTGCAGAAGTGCACAAATCTCTACATGTTGGCATGGAGGATTCTGCGGCCAAGGAGCTAGGTTGATTATGAAAAACTGTTATCGGCCCAGAAGTTATATTTTTCTGATGGTAATTATTTTAGGATAAAATATTGATTCACTTTCACTAGTGAGATAAGATTATAATGTGGAGGATACTTGTCTGTTTGGTTGTGGTAATTGATCGTAATTTAAAAGTCGTAATTGATAAAATCTTTTACAATTATAAATGAGTTACATGCATGTAAGTTTTACGGTATTTGATTGGTAATATTAAAGTTATAAGTGAGAGAGTGAATTGTATTTTACGATCTCGTAATGTGTAAGTTGTAAATGAAAAGTTGACCACAAAATTAACTATTTGGTGATTTAAAAAATTTTAATATTACAAATAAATACTAAAAATGTTAGATATTTAAAAAATTAATATTAACATAAATAAATTAAACAAATTTGCATGACCACAAAATTAACTCTAAGTGGATGAGTGGTAATAAGGTTGCAAGTGAGTGGTAATTGAGTTGCGTAAGTCCTTTACGAATTACGGTCCAAATAAGCGCTGTAGTTGTAATTGAGTTGTAAGTGATTTACGAATTACGGATTTTTACGATTTTTATGACGAAACAAACAGCCTCAATGCAGTAACATAGGTGAGCTTCTCATCGCTTGTCTAAAGATTGGTGGAGGCAGAATATCGGTTGAGTTGAATGCCGATTTACAATCTATTTATGATCTCATCTATTTTGTTAGATCACTTACAAGCAGCGTGACACTGAAGCTTGTTGGAAGCAAGTAACAGTGATGAATGTATTGTGTAGTTAATCTGAAAGCAACAAAACGACGTGGTATTCTCTGCCTGGTGTAGTGCCTAACACATTCATTGATCGGGCGGGGTAGAGCGGGTGCGTGCGTGCTTTATCGGTTGAGTTCAAAGCGTTTATTTATCAAAAGAAAAGAAAAAAAAGGAAAAAGAAAGAGAAGAATTATAGTCTGTACACAACTAAATCAACTAATCAACTTTAATCCAAACTGTCCAATTTCTCTGACTCCTAGCAGTCAGCACCCAAACTCGCCGTCTCATTACCCGGCCCAATCTAGGGTTTCTCTCCGGCGGGCGGCGGTTGAGGTAACTCTCTCTCTCTCTCTCTCTCTCTCTCTCTCTCTCGGCGGTAGCGGGTGGCCTGCCCGGCGCCGTGCTCCCCACCGATCTCTCCCCCCCCTCCCCCTCTCCCCGCTCTCCGTCAACGACGCCGGCGGGCGGCTACTCGCCGCTGCCTCCCCCTTCCCCCCTCTCCGCTCTCTGTCAACGACGCCGGCTACAGGCAGCGACTCGCCGCCGCCTCCCCCGGCTCTCTCTCTCTCTCTCTCTCTCTCTCTCTCTCTATATATATATATATATATATATATATATATATATATATATATATATTAGTTTGTCCCTCTCCCTCCCTCCCTCCCTCTCTATACGTTGTGCCTCTCATAACAATTATTTTTTTCAAGATACAAGTTTAACTTTTTCTGTGATTCAGTATGACTCAATAATTTTTGAATGTTAATTGTTATGATATTTTTCTATGATTCAGTATGATTCAATAATCAATATGTTAATTGTCATGTTCCAATAATTTTTGTGTGCATTGTTAATTGTTGTGGATTCAATATCTTTTTGTTAATTAATTTGGTAATTTATGTGCATTGTGAACCTGTCTTGATAAGAGTCTAGGATCCGAAGGCAATTTCTTGTGAAGACTCCTAATCATATTCTTTCCCATTTTTCCGATTCGTATCTGTGTTCGATTCGCTATATCAAATTTCCCTTACTGAGAAATATCCTTATCCAAATTCAAGAGTGGGAAGCAGATACAGATATGATAAATGCTATATCTGGTCTGTATCTTATCCATTTTCACCCTTATGCTATGCATCCAAGTTTCCTTCATTTTCATCAAACCCACAAAAATCCCTCTTTTCCAGCCTTATGTTGTATGGGAGCTCAGGGGTTATACCTGCCAAAGCTGCACTCAATCCCTTCTCTGCTAGAACTGTTTCCTCCCAATTGGATCTTTTGTCTAAAGTTAAGTGTATGTTCTTAGCTAGTCGACTTGGCATAGATGATAGACGCCATCTACGGATTTTCCGTCATTTTCTGTAGCTTGATTATGTTAGTGGTCTTTTAAATGACGAACTGCGGATCTTCTTGGTATGATTTTTAGAGCTTCTCGTAACCTCATGTTTCACTGAATCCTTCCCTAACTTCTTGAATTACATGATTTGCGTAGTTAATGTTCCACACAAATGAGAACTGTGCCTCTCACTAAGGATCGGGGGCTATAATTTATTGTGGTTTTCATGTACCCTTCAATGGAGTTTGTTTGGCTTGCTCCCTGCATAGTACAGAGTCTTCCCCGCTCTCTTAAAAAAATTACAATGCCTGCCAGAACATGCATGCAGATGATGATTTGCATGTTGATGTAGTGTAGCGCCACATTTTGTGTGACAGAGCACTGGATAACTATGCCTTACATTTTGTTTTGATACCCTGTGTTTTCTGTAATGCTTCATCGCTGTGACCTGTCTTATAGTCATAGCCTTGTAGGCGATTGGGATATGTTTGTCAACTGGATGCCAACATCTATGTAGATATCTACCAGCTAGAAACTGATCACTTAATGAGGTGTATAATCAGAGTGGATGAAAATAATTTTGACATACCTTTTCTGAAATACAGACACTGACTGAATAAAGCTAAGTACTATTTGAAAATTGAATTACTGCCGGGATTTGTCAAGCAAATTATACAAAGCCATGACTATATCTGATAATGCTGAATCTGATGTTCAAAATAGGAAGGGGAAGACATAGAGAAAGACACTGCTTGAGATCTTTATTCAAAGTGATCCATACTTAAATAGAATTATCTTGATGTTATTTTACATTTCTGGCAAAGAGACCTTTATATCTAGGAGCATGTTAGATGCTTTTGTATGTTGCTCCTTCTCTGTGAGCTCTTTTATATTTTGATATAAGCAGGTCACAGTATAGTGCTTACACCTGTACAAGATAGACACATGCACACACTGCTATCAAGATACCCAGTGGCGTACGTAGGATTTTCACTCAGTGGGGATGGAGACATTATGACCTCAAATTGAAATATTATAAAATCGAACAACATATCCCAATTTTCGATATTACAAAAAAAAAAAAAAAAAAAAAGATGTGTGACCACTCTAAATTACAATACTCTCCTTCAAGAGGTGATATTCTGAAACCATTTCATACTCATAACCACATCTATTCATGTCTTTCTAATCAATTTGATGGTGCTTCCTATCATACACGATTTTGTTTTATTTAAAAGAGAGAGCCTCACAGTTCCATGAAGGAGAATTTTTTGGACAATATTGCCATTCTATTGTCATGACCATGTCTAAACATCGCTCCCCCAGCCTCCAGCAAAAGAAAAACAGTTTTCAAGTGTGTAGCAGAGAACATGGATTGGTTTTTTTTTGGGTTGCAGGTGAAGAAAGAAAAGCAATTCCTCAAGAAATTATCAAAGATACAACAACAACATGAAACTCGAGCACATATAAAATGTATTGTTTTCATGGAGATTGAAATGGTAGGATCCTCCAAATCAAAATAACATTACATCAACTTTTAAATGTATGTTTCAGTGAATTAATATATCCTAGAAATGTGTTTGAACTATAATGAATCTCATATAAAATTAATGGACTTGGAATAGTTTGAAATATGCTTTCATTCACAGGGGCCTCTTGCCCCAAGACGAACTTTAGCAATCAAGGACGGTCCAAAAGGATAGATTGTCGTTGAAACACTAATTCCATCTGGAATGAACTGGGGACAAAATTTTGAAAACACCATGTCACAGGGGCAATCAACAAACAGCTAATGCGTAAGAACGCATCTCACACTTTCTTATGGAAACTGAAATATAAGATTATTGCAATTAAGATGAAAATGATCAAAAACTGAAATATAAGAATGTTACAACCCGCTGTCACCAAATTTCAGTGGGGGCGACCGCCCCCACTCGCCCCACTGTAGGTCCGCCACTGAAGATACCCATAAACATAATGCAGATTTTTCACCTTAAAACTTGTTTCAGATTCCCCAGGACAGAGATACTATTTGTTTTATTACCATGCACAAATGAATGGAATATTGTGTTTATCATTTATGTAGCAAGTACACTTCAAAGAAAGTGTCGTGTTCGTGTCGGGCACGTGTTGGACACCGACATTTGCATGACACTTGCCCGACATGTATTAGATGCTTCGAATCCTTGCTGGGTTTTAAAAAAATTACAAAGTTGTATGTTGGATCCTTGTCGGCTTTAAATAAAATCTAAAGATCACATATTAGACACCTTGAAACTGAATGTCTCTTAAGCAAATATGAGAAAAATACCTCTTTAACATAAGTGAATAGTATGTTAGTTGAACATAAAATCTCACTACTTAAGTAATGCATTGAATATATATATTTTTTGATTTTCTTGTTTGATTTTGTTACTTTGATAGAAGCTATGGATTCATTCTGTAGAGGTTTGTTTCATTGTATATTTCATTTTACTCTTTAATATAACTCATTCCAATCATTATGGGTTTTAATATGCATTATATATAGATGCAAACATAGAGCCACTGTGTCCTTGTATCCTTGATGTAAAACAGCCTGAATCACAATCACCTTCAAATTGGAAGCTAGAGTTTTAAAATTTGAAATTGGAAAACAAGATAGAATTTCGGGTTTTCACCCCTTGCACGAGCTTCTCACCCAAAACTGAAGAGCAAAATAAACTCAATAATTTAACAAAAATTTTTGTGAAAGTTTTAATCATTCAATAATTCAAAAGAGAAGTCTAGAGGCTTTTATATAGGATTTATAAAAAAGTACTTCTAGAAAACAACCGATGTGGTATTAAGCGCCCACATAAAGAAACACCTACTAAAGCAAATGTCTAAAATAAAACAAGTCTAAAATTAAACAAGACTAAAACCAAAAGACTGCAGTATGCCGCTTTCTGGATCTAAAATAGACTCGATTGAATCATCTTCTAAACGGTGTGATGTCCTCATCAATTCCCCTCGAGTGGGAAGAACTCGACCTCGTCGAGTGTGTGGTGGGAAGCTGCTGTTGGCTGTAATAATGCTCCAGTAAGTCGGGGTGAAGCTGTCGGAAGTTCTCTTCAGTAATTCAAAAAATTTCTGAATCAGATCTTCCTTTTCACTTAATTAGATAGCGTCGCGTTCCTCCGTCTCTAGTAGAAACAATCTGATCATCTAAGATATAATCTATATTTTCTGCTGCATAGAGCAATTTTGGAGGAAGTGGAGGTGGTGGGGGCTCTCGGAAAGAAGGTCTTGGTAGGCTCATCCACGAATCAATCAGAAAGGGTATCAAAAGCACCTCTATATGGAACCAAGTCCTCAACATTAAAAGTGCAACTGATTCCAAAGTTTGGTGGGAGATTCACTACACAAGCATTTGAATTGATCTTCTTGAGAATTCAGAATGGTCCTACGCCGCGCGTGTAATTTCTTCACGGTTTCCTCCTCGCTCGGGTCTCATGCGGACTATTATATAATCACCGATATTAAATGTCCTTAATCTATGATGTAAATCAGTAGAAGTTTTATAATTAATATTATTTTTATTGTCTTCTTTCTGATCTTCTCATGTAGTGCACGTATATGAGATGCAAATACCGATGCAGAATCTGACACCTAAAATGATGATGAGTCATGGAAACTAAATCAATTGACTGCCTAGGTTTAAAGCCAGTTACTATTTCAAATGGACTAAGACTGTAGTCTTATTCACAGAATTATTGTATGCAAATTCGGTTATAGGCAAAATTAGATCCCAAGTTTTCACCCTAACGAGATATCTAAGGAGGTTTCCTAAGGTTCTATTGACTAACTCGATTTGTCTATCAGTCTGTGGATGAAAGGCTGTCGAAAATTTCAGTTTTGTTTCCATTTTGTGCCAAAGTATTTCCCATAAATAGCTAGCTAACTTAACGTCTTTATCAGATACTATGGTTTTGGGCAACCCATGTAATTTGATGACACTATCAAAGGAAAGGACAACCACTTAGGATGCATCTGAGGTCTTAGAATACGAGATGAAGTGAGCCATTTTGGAGAATCTGTCAATCATTACTAGGATAGAGTCATGCTTTTTCTGTGTTTTTAGCAATCCTAGTACGAAATCTAAGCTCACGTCTTGCCAGGGCCAATTGGGCACAGGGAGAGGACTGTAAGGTCCGACGATCTATTTTTATTCTTTGGCCAGTTGACACGTGCAACACTGACCAACGATCTTAGAGACATCTTTCTTCAAGCTCGGCCAGTAGAATCTGTGCTCAACAACCTCAATTGTCTTGTTCTGGCTGAAATCTCCAACCAGACCTCTAGCATGTATTTTCCAAGAGAGAAAATCTCTGAGAAATGTACAAGGAATACATAGTTTATGAAACTTGAATAAATAGCCTTTTTGTAACAGAAAACCGTCCATCTCTCGAACAGAGCCGTCATGTAACGTGACATATATTTCCCAAAGTCGGGGAATGATTCATACGCTTCTTTTAACTTCTTGAACCCAATTATTTCTGCACTCATAGCTACCAAAATCATTACACGCCGGTTGAGCGCATCAGCGACCTTGTTCTCAACTCTCGCCTTATATTTGAGGACAAATGTGTAATCTTAGAGGAATTTCACCCACTTATTGTGTCTCACATTTGACCTCTTTTGGGAGTTGAGGTACTTCAACGCTTCATGATCCGAATACATCACAAACTCTTGCGGTAACAGATAATGTCTTCAATAGCGCAACGCCTGCACAATCACATAGAATTTCTTGTCATATGTGGAGTATCGCTGTTGAGCGTCATTTAACTTCTCGCTGAAATAGGTAACATGATGGTTCTCTTGACTCAACACACCACCTATCGCTAGCCCTGATGCATCATATGTTACCTCAAATGCCTTCGAAAAATGAGGAAGACACATAACATGAGCTTGAGTCATCTTTTTAATTTCTGTAAAAGCCTTGGTGGCGGCAAAGTCTACTGAAATCTCTCGCTCTTCAGGCAGTCGATTATTAGTGTCATAATTAGCACTAAAGTTCTTTATGAATCGATAGTAGAAAGTGGCTAATACGTGAAAACTCCTGACTTCCTTAATCGTTCGGGGTTGTGACCACTCGGTGAGTGCTTTCACCTTCTCAGGGTCCGTGGAAACTCCCTTGGATGAAACCACAAACCTAGGAAGACAACACTATCTATGCAGAAAGCACACTTCTTTGGATTTGTATAAAACTTCTTAGCTTGGAGTGTGTGAAGGACTTACCTCAGATGGTCCACATGTTACTTCTTAGTTCGGCTGTAAATCAGTATATCATCAAAGTATACTACTACGAATTTACCAATAAATGACCAAAACAATTGAGTCATCACTCTTATGAAGGTGCTAGGAGCATTGGACAGTCCAAAAGGCATAACCAACCATTCATACAGCCCACCTTAGTTTTAAATGCAGTTTTTCATTTGCCCCTTTGCTGAATTCTAATTTGGTGGTACCCACTCTCAAGATCAATCTTGGAGAAGATTGTGGCACCTGACATCAGATCCAGCATATCATCAAGACGAGGAATGGGGAATCGATACTTGACAGTGATCTTGTTGATTGCGCGGCTATCCACACACATACGCCATGTGCCATCCTTCTTTGACGTCAAAAGTGCGAGAACTGTACACGGGCTTAAACTTTTTTTGATGAACCCCTTGTCAAGCGACACTTATACCTGCCATTGTAACTCCGCATTCTCGGCAGGGTTCATTTTATAGTGGGACTGGTTTGGCAAGTTGTTCTCGGGACTAAGTCAATGGCATGTTGAATGTCTCGCATGGGAGGCAACTCACTTGATAGATCTTTTGGGAGAATTTCAGAGAACTCTTTTAGGATTGGTTAATGTGCTCGAGGACCTGCACCTCGATCTTTGGCTCAGCCTCTCAAGTTATGATTGCATAACAAGTAGAACCCTCATTCAAGCTTTTTTCAATTTGATTATGGCTAATCAAATTCATTACCATCTTATCTTTGCCCTTATCACTGTCTTTTCATAAGTTAGAGCATCCACTTTTTCTTTACCTTTGTCTTTTTTTTTGGGTTGGTGGTTTCGGTTGATTCGGCATTAGCTTCACGTTTTTACCGTTATGGACGAACGAGCATTAGTTGGTACGTCTAATATGGTCACATCTAAGTCGAACGACCATGGTCATCCCAAAATGATATGACCAACATTCATAGGGAGTATGTCACACCACACATTATTTGTGTATGTGGCAAACTGGATGAGAATTTGACATCTCTTCTGAACATTTATGGATGTAGCGTCGATCCATGTAACCTTGTAGGAGTTTGGATGCTTCATCGGTCTCATCCCCAACGTGGTGATTAACTTCGACGCAACGGCGTTGATGCAAATGCCACTATCCATTATGATCTTGTAGCTCTTGTTCTCAATTTTTGTGCATATTTGAAATATGATAGTTCTTCTCCAGTTGTTGAGTTGCTCAGGCTGGGTTGAGGTGCACCTAATTACTCCCAATTAGGCTCGGTCTACACTAGAAATTAGATTCGTCACTTGCACAGTTCTAATGCAGCCATTGAATTTATATTCTTCAACAGAAGCATCCGAGTCATCATCTTGTTGGTGCATGACCATTTCAACATCATCCTCTTTTTCTATATTTTCAATGAGAACTTCTACTAAGAGGGTCTTGATTTGACTCAAGCACTGGCTGACAAGGTGTCCATACTTTTGACATCTATAGCATTGGGGCTGCGGGTTAACCTTGGCTGGTTTACTGTCTGTTCTTCTCTTGGAGATCATCAGTTTTGTAGTAGAAGAACCTGTTGGTTTGACACTAGAAGAACTGGAGACAGGTTTGCTTAGGGCAGGTATGGATAGGCTAAAATTAGGCTTGCTAGCAGTTATGACCTTAGAGCTATCTGTTCGGTGAAAATAGGATCCTCTAGACTCATCTAAATCGGTGACTAGCTGATACGTCTGCTCTAGAGTCGTGATGCCTCGAGCTATGAGCTCTCGGCGGTAATCATCCTTTCCTTAAGACCTGACCTAAACCTAGATAAGGTTTGTTCGGGAGACTCAAACTCGACTGCACTGCACCGATTTAGATATTCATCAAATTTAGCGATGTAATCGGTGACCGATTTGTTTCTCTGAGTCAACTTATTTCACTTATCCAGTAATTGCTGGTTGAAAGACGGTGGAACATACTTCAATCAAAGCTTCTTTTCATGCCTTCCAAATCTCCACTGGATCTTCTCATATATATCTCATAATCCTCTCAAGGTTTTTTCAATATTGTCCGACTTGTCCCGTTAGTTTCATCATGGCAAACTGAATTTTCCTAGTCTCGGACATGTCATACCAACGAAAATAGCGGGCCAACTGCTAGTCTATATAACCTTGAGGATCTAAGCATCCGTTGAAGGAAGAAGCATTGACTTTTACGCTTTTGATATATTGGGCATCATTGTTCGCTGTATTGTTGGGTTGGGCTCGCTCACGCCTGGGTGACCTACTGTCATTCCGAGACTCGTCCTCTTCTGCGGTTCTCCTTCTATTGATTTCTAGCCTATCTAGTCGTATGTCTAAATCTTTATAACTGGTATTAGCCTGCTCTCTAAACTCTAGCAGTTGTTGGTCCATCCGGTCCATCTAGCAATGAGTGTTTTAAGTGTATCCTGAAGGTTAGGTTCCATTGATGCAGATGTTTCTCCTACTGAAAAATTTCTATCATTTCTTGTGGGCATGCAAGTTCTAAAGTGAGATGTATGCTATGCGAGAGGAATTAGAGATCAGAACAATGACAAGTAATACCAATTTCAAGCTTTATAGATTAACACGTGATTAAGAAAATATAATGCAGAAATAATGATAAAATATACGTGCTAACACAATCAATTTTGAATCAATCAAAGAGATCACTTATTCAAGTTAATTTAGCTGCACAATTAATATCAAGTCAGGTTGCCACTCAAGGTCAGAATCACACAACTCACTATTTAGTAGGCTGCAGTCAATAGGGTCTACCTTGCGACAGATTGAAAGAACTATCTCAATTAAAGGGCATAAATAACTGAATAGATTTTTCAAAGATTACCTGGGAGGTGACCAAAGCTTAAACTTGTATAGTTGTATGTGACTGTTGTAGGCACGTAGTGTTGGTCGTCACGGATCTGCTGCTTTGAAAACGACTTGATTTTGGCTTGAAACGAGCCTTGAATATGGCCTTCGGAAGCGCTGAGTTGCTTCTGGACTAAGTCAGAGCACTCACTGGGCTGAGTCGACTTACTAGGTAACTCGGCGATGACATCAGTGCTGACGTCAGCAGAGGTCTGACTTAGTCAATCGG
This sequence comes from Agave tequilana, assembly GCA_038442645.1. NCBI lineage: Eukaryota > Viridiplantae > Streptophyta > Magnoliopsida > Asparagales > Asparagaceae > Agave > Agave tequilana. The sequence continues at coordinate 34,722 of JAVJIF010006627.1, read as the reverse complement.
GTCACATGTTCGGGTTGTGAAAGGTTGTGCGGTCTGGATCCAACCCGACTCGATCCAACTGTTTAAACCCGTAATGGGTCAACTGGTCTAGGTCACCCGCTTCACCACTCGATCACCCTTCTCCCTCCCTCGATCTTTGATTGGATTCAGCGATATGCGCGGTGGAATTTTCAGCTCCGGTGGCACTGGAGATCCGACGATGAAATCATAGCTAGTCAACGGCGAACAGGGGAGGAAGGAGGAAGACCAGAAGCGCGATGGTTTGATGAAGCCGCGAGGGGAACGAGGTGGAGATCGTGTGGCGGGGAGCTCGGATGAGGACGATGAGGCTCTAGAAGCTCCGAGGAGCCTATGGGGAGAACAGCGAGGCTTTGAGAGCGTCGACGAAGCTCTGACGAAGACGGTGACGTTATCTCTAGCCGATGGAGTCGGCGCATCGGCTGGCGTCGTCGAGTTCTGGCTGAAGATAACGGCGTGGATAGCTAATCTAATGATGGCAGAATGAGGATACCTGCGAGGTGTTGATGGAGGGGATCTGGCTTCGTCTTCGTCAGGGATCTGGCGTCAACTTCGTCGGTGACGCCTGGATCTGGCGTCGGAGGCGGAAGGCGAAGGTGTCAACTTCGTCAACTGGGGTGGCGGATCTGGTGAAGTAGAGGGGAGAGGAAGGGGATCTGGGTGGAAGAGATGGCAGTGGTTAAGTGGAGTTTGATGGTGATGGTGATAGATGTGGAGGTGGTGGGAGTTGGCTACGATTTGGTGGCGAAGTTGGTGGCTTAGGATGGCCAAAGGCCGTGGAGCCTTGCACTAGGGTTTCACAGGGGAAAAACAATGGGAAAGACAAACAGTGTAATTTTTTGGATTTTTTGGGAATTTCGAACGGATTTCGGTTTAATTTGCTACAATGTTTTTTTTGGGAATAGAACTGGGGATTTAGATCTAGGGTTTAAGAGAGACCAAAATTTTTGGAGAGTAAGAAGAAAAATCGGCAGGAGATTGAGACCAAAGCTCTGATACCAAATTGATGTAAAACAGCCTGGATCGTAATCACCTTCAAATCGAAAACTAAGGTTTTAAAATTTAAAATTGGGAAACAAGATAGAATTTTGGGTTTTCACCCCTTGCACGAGCTTCTCACTCAAAACTTAAGAGCAAAATAAATTCAAGAATTTAACAAAAAATTTTGTGGAAGTTTTAATCATTCCATAATTCAAAAGAGAAGCCTAGGGGCCTTTAAATAGGCTTTACAAAAAAAGTATTTTTAGGAAACAATCGATGTGGTACTAAACACCCACATATAGAAACACCTATTAAAGTAACTGTCTAAAATAAAACAAGTCTAAAATGAAACAAGATTAAAATCAAAAGACTGCAGTACGCCGCTTTCTGGATCTAAAATATACTCGATCGAATCGTTCTTTAAGCGGCGTGATGTTCTCATCAATCCTACCTTGTATTTGTCGTCTTGTCGTGTCTGTGTCGTGTCATATTCGTGCCCCATGTCCGTATTCATGCTTCATAGTTTATCATAATTCAGATGCAAAAACACTTAAATTTTCCTCCCTTTCCATGTTTATTACATAGTTAATGCTTGTAACATTCTTTATGTGCTTCTTATCTAGAGTCAGTTTTGGTTTGAGGCAACAGGCTTTGACAGAATGTTTAGAACCTGATGAAACTTGCATAGTATTTAAAGAAAGAACTCAAATGAGTGTAAATGAGCTAGTCGATGATATTAATGAATCTGTTTTATTGCATAATATGTAGGAGTTCATCAACATCTTGTGTTAGGCATCTGGAGCCACCAATTAACGCTCCATGTGCTCATTATCATGAATGCTTACTCCATTAGCATTTGAATAATGCAGCTTCAGTTGACAAATTTCTTCTGACACCCTTAATGCTAGTGGGTGTGCCTCTGTACGCGACTATATGAGACTTTCAGCCCCATCGTTTCAAAGATGCCACACACCACACACCATTGCCACCATATTTTACACACGCACACTACCTGTGACAATGAATTTCCATTCAACACACCCCACTAATGCCCAACATTTTAAGGGTTTACCTGGTGGCTGGATGTGTAAAAACCTAAACATGCACATAAGGGCACAACCAGTGGCAGGGGTACATAGTATTCAGGTTGGGCAAGTGCCCAACCTGAATTTTGAAAATCTATTGAATATAAGATGGCACACATTCATGTGCCCGATCTAGCTCTTCCTGTGCTCCATCTGATCATTACAAACAAGTTTAAGCCATGGATAGAAGAGTTAGGAACGTGTCACATAATAAGTTAGTTTTGTGGAATTTCTGGAGAGTTTTTGAGGGATTGTTAGCGTGATTTTTTTATGGGTAGTGTGGAGTTCCTGTGGTTGTTTATGAGTGGTTAATCGTGAATTATTATGTCATATTATTTTCATGATTGCGTCAAATTATTATCTAAATGGAAAAAATATGAATTATTCTTTGTAGTAAGTAGTGATGTGTATGCAGGCTTATCACCAATTTTATGCACTTATCATTAGATGAAACCAGTAGTTAAACAAATCTAGAAAAAATCCTCATATCTAACAGAGGATTTAATTATTTTTTTACATGATGATAGCTAACTTTCTATCTTCGACCTCTGCTTTCATTGCAAAAATGTGTTGCGACATATTTTTATATTAGCTAGGGGAACTCACCAAAATTAATTAAGAATATTGCAAATGTTTTGCAATATCCGTATTTCTATTTTTCAATAGAAGCTTCATATTATTCTTGTAAAATATGTATTTTCTGATTTATAATTATATTTGGCATTTGTAACTTTGTCCCCTGCCTGAGGGAAAATTCTGGCTCCACCCTTGGGCACAACCATGAACAATGGTTAATGTCGTCTACTGTATTGTTACACCTGTGAGTATGATCGATAGGGATCCCCACTCGAGTTAATTCTTTAGCAACTGACAAAGGTCCATGCCGGACTTCCTAAGAAAGCACCTCCTCTTGGGGGCAACTTTGATCGTGTGATTCCACTGCTAACCCACCTCACTTCTCTGCACACTAGGCAATATAGTGAGATCACAAGCCTGATTCAGTGAGCAGTCAACCCAGCTTTGACCAGACCAGGTTAAGGCATCCTCAAGCTTGAGATGCGGAAGGAACAATAACAATTCTTTCAACAACAACAACAACAACAACTAAGCCATTTGTCCCAAGTATTTGGGGTAGGCTACATGAACCAAAGAGAATTACGTCGGGTCGGGCACATGGATCAGCTTTCTCCACTCATTCCTATCAAGCAATATCTTCACTAAGACCTTTAGCCTCTATATCTTGTCGTATTACCTCCATCTATGTTTTCTTCGGTCTCCCCTACACTCTTTTAACTTGCCCTAAATTGATACGCTCTACTCGTCGGACTGTCGCATCTGTAGGTCTACGTCGCACATGACCAAACCATCGTAAACGGTTTTCTCTCATCTTCTCTTCTATAGAGGCTACACCTATCTTATTATGAATATCCTCATTTCTTACCTTATCTCTTTGCGTGTTACCACACATCCAACGAAGCATGCGCATCTCTGCTACACTCATCTTTTGGGCATGATATTTTTTAATAGCCTAACATTCTGTGCCATATAACAAAGCTGACCTAATAGCAGTCCAATAAAACTTTCCCTTCAGCCACAACGGAATGTTACGATCACATAAAACTCCTGCTGCGCTCCTCTATTTCAACCAGCCGGCTTGGATCCTATGGTTGACATCACCATCGATCTCCCCATGTTTTTGGATAATAAAACTCAAGTACTTAAAATGACTGCTCATCGGTATTTCTTGTCCATCTAGTCTCACAATATTATAATCTCGGATTCTCTGTTTATTGAATTTACACTACATATACTCTGTTTTAGCCCTACTTAATCTAAAACCTCGAGATTTTAGAGTTTGCCTCCATAACTCCAATTTGGCATTTATCCCAGCTCTCGTCTCATCGACTAGGACAATTTCATCAGCAAATAGCATACACCACGGTATCTCATCCTGAATAGCTTTAGTAAGCTCATCCATCACTATGGCAAATAAGAATGGACTCGATGCAGATCCTTAATGCAATCCAATTGTGATAGAAGAATCACTTGTTATGCCTCCACAAGTTCCGACATTTGCCCCTACTCCATCGTACATATCCTTAGTTATGTCAATATATTTGATGGGGACTCCTTTTTTCATCAATGTCCATCATAATACGTCTCTTGGCACCTTATCATAAGCTTTTTCTAAATCAATAAAGACCATATGCAAATTTATCTTCCTCTCTCGAAATCGCTTTATAAGTTGACGAAGCAAATGAATAGCCTTTGTCGTCGATCACCTCGGCATGAACCCAAACCGGTTCTCTAATATTGTAACATTCTGTCTTAACCTGTTTTCAATTACCCTTTCCCAAAGCTTCATGGTGTAATACATGAGTTTTATTCCACGATAGTTTGAATAATTCTTTCAACAACTGATGCATAAAAAACCTCTTGCATTTATATATATCCCACATGTCCATATGAGAAAAGCATGTTTGAGAATTGAGAGTAGAACCAAATAACCTGGTTTAGTTAAAAGAAAAGGTATAGACCTCAATGGTTCATCCACCCTCTATACCTACCTAGTGGTCAGAAAACATGTCAATGCTCCTACCATTTCCAAACCTCCAGATCATGTTTTCGAAAACTAAAGGCGCATCATACCTCAAGCTTCTCCAAATCCGTGGATTTTTAGTTCCCTTTTCTGATGCATGTCACAACTCATTTATGCAATATTTCTGTGTAACAACAAGATGAGACCAACAATCTTCCTCGAACGATTACAGATACATAGGGACAAGTCAGTCCTTCTATGTGAGTCCTTCTCACTGACTTTTTCATGGTGATTCTTTCTGTTCACTGGATAGGATTCCTTTTTGAAGGAGAGGAGGATTGTCTCCAAGTCCACTACGATTGCTACAAAAGTTCAGGTTACTAGTGGAGTCACCAATGATGTTGTACTTGAACTTCATCATTACCTTCATGCGATATCTGGGTGATGGTGATGTAACACCTACTTCAGTACCAAAGGCTAATAGCTCCCTCCGAATTTGACTCCCGTCTGAATCGCTAGGAGTTGGGGATGTGGGTAGGGCTTTTGTTCAACTTGCTCCAGGCTCGAAAAAATGTTTTTTTTTTTTTGTGTGGGGGGGGGGGGGGGGTGGGGTGGGGGGGAGGGGGAGGGGAGTAGGAGACGAAAGAAAGAAGACACAAAAAAGGAAAGGGAAAAAGGCAAGTTGCTTTCTTGTGACATGTGAGATCTGTAATTCCAAGGCCTTCATCTTTAGCCTCTTCGATTGCTAAATTTCATGATAGTAGATAAGTGCCTCTAAAATTACCCTAAACAAGTCACAATTTCCCCAATATCTCTTTACCCCAAATGACATATCTCACAATTTCCCTAATATCATCAAAGATTATATTATGGCCTCAAAGTTACCGAAACTATAGATAGGTATCACTTCAACGACTGACTTGAGAAATACTACCCTGCATGTGAGACATCATTGCAGGCTTGCATCTCCAGTAGATTTCCTGTTTTGTCCACCATCGACTTGTAACGAGAAATTTGAAGATGGTGGTCGTCAATAAAGAAAATCAAGGACTTTAATGGTCCGATACTCTCCTTCATCCAAATAGCCTGCACTAACATTCTCTTGACCAAGGTTTAAAATATTGCCCCATACTGATATTTTGACCCAATACTGATACTGTCGATTTGACCCGATATAACCAAAATAATACCCAATATTGCCGCTACAGCGAGACGAAACGGCCGATAGTGATTATGCCAATTCTGATACCAAAATCCTACGTCAAATGTCGATACCGATACCAAGATTTTAAATCCTTTTTTTTCCTTTTCTCGAGAATGAACATCTGCATCCAAGTCAATTGCAGATTATTTGAAATTTACTTCATGACCTGATGCTTTATGGTAATTATCAACAATCCTACTCAAAACATCTGCTTCATGAAAATCAACTCTTGCCAAAAGTAAGCAGTCTATGGAAGTTAGTTGACGGTTAGCAATTCCTTGGGCCTTTGGTTTGTAATCCACGAGCAACCCTAACCAACACTTATTCTTACCATTACATTTCGACAGCCTAGCAGCAGTCACTCTTACAGTCTCACTATTGTTCACAATCTTGTGTTGCCTTTTTCTTTTCCTATGAGAAGGCATACTGAACTCAAACTGTTTGTTTTGAATGATATGGGGGATAATTCCCATTCTCCTTTCCGATTCCGACAGGGCAAAAGATCCTCAAAATATATTGCCAGGCAGCTTTGAACTTGTCACCTTATCTGTCAGATGCAATGTCTGTACAACACTCCCAAGTCTTGTCTCATACTTTAAAAAAATTATTATCTGCTTGCTTTCCTGATGGAAATTTTGAGGTTGCTCTTCTGTTTTTGTTTTACCTCTATTGTGTTCATATGATGTATCTTGCATTGTTAACAATAGTCAATAAATTGGGAGGATGGCTATGTCTTCTTGCTAAATTAAGATTTTTCTTTCCCTATCTTTAATGTGTAAGAGGTGAGGGGGCCAGTTCATTGTGGTGGCAAAATGAGAAGACCAGGACAGTATGCTGATTCTGGCATGAATCAAATGGTTGCTTCTCAAATGCAGCACGCACAAGCAGAAAGATTGCAGCATAATTCAGGAATGGGCCATTTTCTGGGAAGGACTGATACTTTACAGGTGGACGAAGAACATCAATATATGTCTTCGAAACCAGAGGGACAATGGCAGTGGGATAGAGATGGGCCAAAGGGATCGAATGTTATGTCACCTCATATGTACAAAGAAGGCAAGTTTCTGGCTAGCTTGATTATGAAATTCTCTATGCAGTACATTTCCTTTATGATCACTATCTCCCTAGGAACTAAGTTTTACTGAATATTCTTTATGCAGTGTTGCTATTATCTTTTGATCTTGTAAAACTCATTAGAGTGTTGAATGCGATAGTTCAATAGTATCATGACTAACTTTCATTATATCAATTCTTTTCCAACCAGCCTACTTGGGGAAAGGTCATGGATTTACAATTTCTTTTTCTTCTTAACGGGGAAAGACCAAATATTGACTCCTGACTTTTGTATTAAAACTAGAGAATGGCCATCAGAACACGACCCGGCAATTCTTAATGTGTTTTGTGGACTGGCATTTGAGCTTGTAAAATCTTTAAAGGTATTCAAATGTGCATAGGTCATAGTCTCACGAACGAACCCTCACACATTGGCATACTTGGGAAGGTCAGGGCTTTGTAAAGATTATTCTCCTTCCAGATCAAGGGAAAAACACAAAGACTAACAAATGTTGGATTAATCTAATTATGGACTTGTTGCGGCTTTGGTGCTCTGGTTAGCATACTGGTCAATATAACCATAAAGCCTTGGTCAAATTGTTCAGGATCGGCTCTATGTATCCCCTGCTGCTATTCCTTCCTACTATGATCACACTTCTTTTGAAGTTCATAAGTATGAACTTCTGTCCATGTTGTCCAACTCCCTCTTTTCCCAATTCCTATTATCTCATCCTTGACACTATTGAAAACCTTTCCATTGTGCACGCCTTCCCTCCTCTCTGTTGTATTTGCACATCTTCCTCCTCATAATTAGATTTTCTACATATGTATCTTTCCTTTCATAGTTGCCTATTAGTGTAAATGTGCTGAGCTGAACTAAGCTGATATGTTCAAGCTTGAAAGGATTATAATTTTGCGCTTTCTTGAGTTTGAATGAAGCTCAAATGTAGCCAAGTGCAAATTGCTCAACAATTCAAGTAGCTGAGAGTTGATTGATTAAGCTCCTTTATATGAAAGCATCTGAACGCAAGCTTGGGCTTCACACAATAGCTTGAGTATAAAGAAAGCTTGAAGTGTACTGACTTCAGTGATTTATTGCAATATACATTCATAATCTTTTGAATGTGATCGTGTTTAAACAAACTAAACAATAGAGACTTGGAAGGATGCTAAAGAGGAACTTGGAGGAACTAAAAGATCCATGATTCAAATTGGTGTGGGGGTCTCTAGTGGGTTGAAGTTATTTCACATGCCAAAATTGTCTCCCCCCTTCCCCCCAAAAAGAAGATTTCGAAAAACTCAAGCCAAGCATCCTTGAACTTGTCCTGTTTATTCATCAAACTTGCCATTCAAGTTTAGGAATGATTATACAACAACCTAAATAACCTACTTACTAAGCAGATCTTCACTAGCACTTGGCTCAAATTTGCGTTGCTTTTTTGTCACCTTCATTTTGTCTTCTTGTACCCTATTTATCACTCAATATACATGATACCTTGTAGTAATACAAATGTTAGGTAATGGTTCTAAAAGTTCCTTGTTCACTTGATTGGGTTAACTTGATTAATGTGATCTAGGGCCAAGTTGGTGATGTGATATCTTTTGGATATTTTAAGCCAATAGGTAAAAAGTTTCATCGCTTGCATGTGATGTGTGAATCTACTTAATTTGTAGTATATTATCATATCTTGAGCAAAGAATGAGATTTTGAACAAAACATTCCGGTCTAGCCTTGATCGATTTCGATGGATGCCGATCTGAAAAAAGAGTCCAAAAACCAGTTTCAACTGATTAGCTTAAAACTCTACTTAATAGTGAACCTAAAAAAAGTCAGTCAGTGGATAAAGCAAGAACCAGTGTGAAATCCTGAGGAAAACAAAAGCAATGGGTAAGATTTACGCAAACCCTAACTCAAAAAATTTCAGAAGGGGAGGTAGAGAGAAAGAAGTGTCACGTCCGAGCCCAACCTTAGACAATAGAGTTGGGTGACAATCAACCACAACTCTCCAAATAAGAGAATTGCAGAGCCTAATTTAATTCCTGCTCAAATTTGTGAACAATACCAAAGACAAAGCTTACGTAACCAAAGATCTTCAAATGTATATGAAGATACATTCCTAGATTCGATATATAACTCCGAAAATATCATTACATCAATCTTCACTACTTATTGAATAATTCAAGTCTGATTCAAGTCTCAAAAGATAACATGCATGTTAACACCTAATACTAGATAGCTATCTTCAACGGGTGTCCTGATGTTCTGTCCACGAGCTTCTCAACTCACAAAATGCTCGAAGCGAACTAGTTAGAACCTGGACCAAAAAAATGTGAAATATTGGGGTAAGCTTAACTCAACAAGTGAATAAACTATGTTATAAAGTTTAAGTTTAAATACCATGCAATGAAACATACTACTAACATGATTGAAACGTAGACATCTAATAAATAAATAATGCGCATATGAAAGGAGACAACACTTATAGACAATGGTAACTCCATGAAATTAGGCAGACTAAGTCCCAATGCGGTCAACAGTTCAACCCCCGGTTAACTTGGGTCTCACCACTATTCTCCGCTCGTGGCCGGGATGCCTAAATCAAGGCTATGCATATCAAAAACCATTGTAGAGGGGACACGTATAGATCCAACATGGCTGGTTTAATTTCGTGTCTATCGGTATATTCAAATAAGAGGTATGCAAAAATGGACTCATTCATAACCATTGAAGTGTCCAAACACGGTTTCATCACGTAATAAATATGCATATCAATGCACCAATAATCGAAAATCTCACCCATGCACGTGCATCTTAGTCTGTTCCTATACGAGGAAGATATGAACCTTGTCCAAAGAACCAAAATGCCATGCACATATATAATTTACATAAAATGTCCATTTCTCATCTTGCATGAAGTATATTCATAAGCTCACATACAAAGTGAGAACACTCCTCAAGATGCATGATAATGATTATTCAACAGGAATCAAGCAAACAACGCCTGGGTGCATGTAGACGTAGATATCTTTATGTCCAAAACAAACTTGTAACATAGCAATTCAATTTATATACATAAAACTCATAAACTTATATCTTCTCATCATTCTTTGAAGTCTTATAGCCTCCTAACAAATCAAATGTAATCGTGTAGGCTATAAACCCATATATAAATACTCAAAATTCATTTTGAATAGCCTCTACTATTTCTTTAAAGATTTTTACAAAAATTATATGAATTTTTATAATAAGTTTAGAGTAAAAAAGGACCTTTATGCAAATTGCAGAAAGACAGTGGGCTTTTCTATAATTGTTAAAACTCTGTTCCAGCATGATCTAGGGGCTCAACGTGCAAATTCACATCTTACAGGGAATTAATAAAATTGTTGTGAATCAGATGGGTTCAGGGAGTAGAATAGTAAATTCTGGAAGCATTTTGGACTTAAGAATAATTTCCTACAAGCTCGGGGGTTCATAATAATTTTCCAATTCCTTCGTTAATCCACCACGCATAAACCCATTACTATTGGGTTTGGGGCGACTGCAGAGGCCACCTCGCGGCCCTCCTTAGCTGACGTCCGGACACCGCCTGTGGCAATTGGTGGCCACCGTCGGCGAGCCTCTTCGTTTGAATTTTTTTTACCGATCCAAATTAAAGCTTTGATATTTGGTTCTTTAATCAGATCTATCATCCTTAAAAAAAAGGACCTATGCAACTGATACTAGATCTAGAAGGAAATGAGTTTAGAATGTGTTTAGTTTTCTCTAGAGTAGATCAAACCCCACTCTTCCCTCTCCCCCTTTTTATTTCAGTTGAGAGAGAGAGAGAGAGAGAGAGAGAGAGAGAGAGAGAGAGCAATATATGGGCTTATTCACCACAAAAACTATGGAGACAAGGGTGTCTTGCCACTCAAACCCCCCAAACACTCCATGCTTAATTACCATGAAATTTTTAACTATTTCTCCTTCAATGCATGTCAAGAAGCTCATACTTTATGTACAATAGTTAACTTTTATTTGCAATCGATCTTTATCTCAAATATGAAATTTTGTAATTTGTGTTATTACTGGGTTGTGACATTACGAGAGGGGAGGAAGGAGGAAGAGTGGGATAAAAGAGTAACTTGCCTCAATTCCTCACATGTTGCTTCTGTTTGTTCGCCAAGCGCCACCCACTGCTTCGTTTCAGAGATGGACTATGAACACAAGGTGACTGATGGGTTGCGACACTTCATAAAAGTTGTTCACATTCCGGTTGAGTTGTCAATCGAAGTGTGAATTTGGTCATCATTGGCATTTGGTTTTAAGCTAAGGATCCTTGACCTGACCTGACTTGTTATAGTGATTCTTACTCTTAACCCTTCAAGTGAACATTCTTTACACATCATTTTACATTTTAGCCCCTAAACGAAGTGGAAACTTAGACCTAGAACCATCAAAATTGACTGAAATAAGCCGGAATAAAAACTTTTAGGAGAGAGAACCAAAACTGGGAGAATTCAAACTTGGTCTTGAGGGATTCACACTAAATAGTTTGAACTCATCGTCCTTTTATATCATTTTATGGAAGACTGTGAACTATAATGTAATTCAACAACGAGAGAGTAAAAAATGATGCAGAGGTTGGGGGGATTCCTACCCTGCACATAATTGTTAAGGTGGCTGAGATGGAGAAAGGAAGGAAATGGCTGGTTCCTGGTGGAGTTGGGGGTTGGGGAATTGATACATGATGTATGCTGCGGTAGCAAAATGATGACAGTGATGTATAGATAGTAGAAGCATGGTTTCAAATATCAGCCAGTTCTGATATATACATACATATATGTGTGTGTGTGTGTGTGTGTGTGTGTGTGTGTGTGTGTATATATATATGAGGTTACTGTACCTCAGCCGACGGCTGAGAGAGTTTCTCAGCCGGCGGTGACGTGGCTGAATATATGCCACATATCGGTCGCAAAGTGTAGGCGCCAAAAAAATCAAAAAAATCCCGCCTAAAGAATCATGAATCAAATTGACAAAAATATCTCTTTTTTACTTCTAAACTAGTATAAACTCATCCACAAACAAAATTTACCTAAAGAATTTTCAGTTGAATATATCTACAGTTATAAAATTCCTAATTCTACTACATCGAAAATATAATAGAAAAAATTTGGATCAAGATAATGTGAAATAAACAGTATCATTGAAAAGTAAAAAACATGTTTGAAACATAAAAAAACTATTGTTTTTTATTTAATTTTTTATATTATTTTATTTCGTGTTATTTTCAACTCATATAGGTTTAATAAAAGAAACTGAAATGAATAGAAAAATGAAATTTAATGTGGGGCAACCATATATTGATTTTTCTATTACAAATGCACAGTGTAAAAAAATAATGAAATACAATGGTTAATTATTTCGAATTCCTTAAACACAAAAAATTCATAACAGACGAAACATGATATCGTTCAGCACTCCGACGACAGACGCTGTCTTTTTTCACATGCTTTATGTAACAAAATTCTGACCGTTTTACAAAGTCTGTGATCATAGTCACAATCATAGTATAAAAAACTTTTGAACATTGCGACCATGGTCGCAGATATAATATAATATAACTTTAAATTTTATATGACGACTGCGACACTAGTCGCAGTCATAGTATAACAAAACTTTCTATCACTGCGTCCATGATCGCAGACTTAATATAATATAACTTTCAATTTTATATCACGTCTGCGACCCTAGTCGCATTCCTTATTCGCATAAAAATAACAGACGAAACATGCTATCGTTCAGCACTGCGACCTCGTTCAGCACTACGATCAAAGTCGCAATCTTTTTTCAGCACTGCGACCAAAGTCGCAATCTTTTTTCGCATGCCTTATGTAACAGATTTTTGATAATTTTACAAAGTAGATTAGCCATGCGACCCTGAGATCAGTTCGCGTATATCACATCTTATAAAATACTATATTAATTACACTGAATTAAATGAAGTAATTAATATTCTATCTACCGTGATACAACAACAGTCTCGAAAAAAGAGATGCACTAATATTAATCTCGATAAAGGAAAGATGTGCACCATACGTAATCTAAAGATATAGGAAAAATATTCTATAAAAAGTTAAGTTGTACTTCACGTAGTAAACCTCTGGAAAAAAGGAACTCTTCAGATTCTCCCGCCATAACTCTTCAATTAAATATTTAATTTTTTTATCACTTCTTCCAATACTCAACCGTCACCTATAACAATTATTATTACTATTCATGTTCTTTCACATTATTGACCTTTATATAGTGCTTGTAACTAATATATTATCTCATATCTAAAAAATATATTTTTGCTCTTCCTTTTCAATTTGATTTCAAAAACTTCCAGAAAAACAATTCATTCTTGAATCATGTCTTCCCCATCTTCTTCCTCTGAACACTCAGATTTTAACTTCAATTATTCCCCCACCGGTCCTCTTTCTTCAGGGTATTCTAGTGAATCTGATACCAGTCTGGACTTCACTCCTTTTGATTATCTCACTACATCAAATAATATTTTAACTGATTCTCCTCTTCATGAGGATGATGAAGTTTTCATGGGGCTTAGTGAGGAGGAAATTATTCCTCTGCCACTTGACAGAGACATGCTTGATGAAAGCATGTCCTCTGATGCTGGAGGCTCGCTTTCTCGACACGGATCGGACGAAGAGCTTGATAGAGACGATCCATTCAGGGAGTTTATCGATGAACCAAAAAACCCTCAAAAAGAGGAAGATGATGAGGAAATAAGTGATGAACAGGAAGACGAGGAGAATGAAGACAACGAATCTGCTTATGATGGTGATGACGACGAGGATTAGGATTTCCTGATCTTCTGATATTCAACGTTATTTTGTCTTCTTTTAAGAGCTTTTAATGCTCTTTTTTTGTAAGGTCTCTTTCTGACCATATTATGTTATAAATAAAATTTACTTCTATCTGTAAAATAATTTTTCATAATTTTAAAATACATATAAAGTATACCGTATAGTTATTATTTCTGCATCTTATCTGCAATAATGGTCGCAGTACTCATATAATAATTACATATGAAACTGCGATCACGGTCGCTGTCCAGTCATAAACAGTTTGATCGTTTGCATTCAATAAAGTTAAAAACAGCTACCATGATTGCAGTCTAAAATTAAACTATATAAACAGATAATACTGCGAACATGATCGCAGTCCTCTCAAATCAGTATATTTTACTGTATATTTCACTGTATATCACAAATTAGAAAACTGCGACTACTGTCGTTAAACACTGCGACCATAATCGTAGTCTTACTTCGCATGCAATAAGTAAAAAATTTCGTAGTTTATAGGCGGCTGAGACAACAGTTACAGTGAAGAGAAAATATATAAAATCATACGTAAACTGCGACTATAGTATCAGTCCTTAGTCACCGTTATTATATTTAACTTAGCAAAAAATTCATCCACAAAAAATGCTGTCGTGAGTACTGTGACCATAGTCGCAGTCCTTGATCGCATGCTATATGTAAAAAAAAATTTAATAGTTTATAGGCGGCTGAGACAACAGTCATAGTGAAGAACAAATATATAAAATAATACGTAAACTGCGATTATAGTATTAGTTCTTAGTCATCGTTATTACATTTAACCTAGCAAAAAAAACGTCCACGACTTGCTCTCGTTAAGCACTGCGATCATAGTCGCAGTCCTTGTCCGCATTCAATATGTAAAAAATAATAATAATAATTTATACATTACATGCGAAAAAAGTAAACTGCGACTATATTTGAAATCAGTAAATTTCAAATTAGTAAACAAAAAAATTAATAAAGAAGCATTCAAATTAGTTTCATGATTTGATGAAATTGGTCGCAGTTTGGCCGCAGTTATAAAAGATAATTGTGACAATATTGACTAACGTCAGAAATATAAAAAAATAATAAACTATACAAATCCACTTTTTTTTACCGCAGGGCATTTAGTAATTTAAACTGTTTCAATAGGCGGGGCGTCCTTTCTAGTGTGGCTAATAATGTGCCACGTCATCGCAGGCTGAGAGGGTCTCTCAGCCGTCGGCTGATATACATTTTTCTCTCTATATATATATATATATGTGTGTGTGTGTGTGTGTAGATACATATGTATGTATACATATGTACATACATACATACATACATACATTACATATGTATGTGTGTGTGTGTGTGTGTATATATGTATATGTGTGTGTGTGTATCGACAATATTGTAGCAGGTTTTGAGGTACCTGACACAATATTAACCCTATACTATCAAACGATATGGATGATATTGCTGATATTGACGCTTGATATTGCTCATACTGATACTAGAACTTATTGGCAGTCCAAGATTTGAAAGCATGAGTAGAAGGCTACTCTTTATGAGTGCTATCTCCCTTTAGAACATTTTTCTAATTTTATTGGACTAGCTCCTGTTAGTGAGATTCTAATTTTCATCTGAGATAGGATAGTTAGGCAAAGCCGGAGAAAAGTGATATAAAAGAATTCTGAGAATGGATATTGCTTATATTCAATTTGCTTTCTGGTGTCCACAGGCTGTGTTTTCCTTTCGCCTTTTACTTTATATTAGTTTGAAGCAAGTTTGCAAGGCAGCAAGTGTTTAAATATTTTTTTTGAGTGTAGAATATAAATGTGTTAACAAAAACAACAACAACAAAAACAGTTAGCTAGTTTCCATTGTTCATTAAAAACTGATATGTAGGATTCCATTGAAGCTGCCTTTTTTGCTGGCAAACTTGCTAGTAGGCATGGCAATCAGGTTGGGTCAGCTTCGACTGGACCGGAGTATGCCAGAAGATAATATGGTGGTTACTCAAACCGACCAATTATTAATTATCAGGTTAAAAATGCTCAACCCTAAACCGATAGGTAATATGGTTAACCCAGTCAGGTTAAATTGTTAAGTGATAACCAACCAAGTCGGTGTATAATTTATTTAATAAGAGACCAATTCATGAGATATGTGTCGAACTTGTGAGCCTCAACTTGAATCTTCAAATGCTAACCACTATAACCATTTGACTTTACTGGTAAGACCTTGGTGTAGTAATATTGTTTGAATATAAGAGAATTAGCTAAAAATAAGGTTAGAAACTTACAAATATTGAGATTCCAACTGTTGCCAATTTTTAGGGAAGAGAAAGCACTCGTCACTTAACCACTTGTTTGCTAATGTAATGTTACATTATCAGCTCACCCTTTGGTCAACCTGGGTTAATGGTCAAACCCTAACCAACCCAAATAATAATCAGCCCAGGCGGGTTGACCCATTTTCAAGCCTTGCCCAGTTACAGGTGACCCAAACCCAAAAATTTTAGGTTGGGTGCGTGTTCTTGTCAAGATTCCCATCCCTGCGTGCTCGGTTTCTCCCCCTATCACTTTCATGTTATTTCCTGTAATGCACACATGTTGAGGAAACTCATAACCCAACGAGCAATGCTGATGAAATGTTTGATTTACTCACAAAGTCCAATTCAGGAAAACAACCTATCAATGTGACTAGCGAGCTCAAGAAGCTTCACAGTGTTGACGGGAGCCATTACTGATAAAATGTGAAGCCTTATTGATAAAATCAGAGGCCTCTTACTAGAAAATCACTGGTTTACACCCTTCTTGGTAGGTTATGGTCTGGAATAATTAAGTCTTGCTCGGTAAGTGAACTTTAGTTTCAAGACAGAAGGCTCTAGGAGCAATATGTGGAGGTACAACCATCTCTTTCACAAGGGTGGTCCAATAGACATTAGACAGCCCCAGTGCTTGGTTAAGCATAGTGAAGCCAGAGACCTGCAGGTGCTTATCCTATTAAAGAAGTACACAAAATCAGCTCAATCACAAGACTGTCTTGGTTGCAGTGCTACCTATACTTACCTGCACATACCTGGCTTTTGATCTTCTATTTGTTGCATGGAACGAACTGCTTGCCCAAGGCCTTCTGATCAAGCTTTGTCGATGCTGCCGCAGATATATCAATCATGGATTAACCTCACTCCAACTTATTACAGGTTTCCCCATCCTTTTCTTCCTTTTATTTTCTCGCTCCAATTATTCATAGGGGTTCATATGTCTATCACATGACATTCAGATAATTTAAAAGGCTTGCTAGTTTGGAAGCTAATTAGCACTTTTCGGACCATTTTCTGCCAGTATGTGCCAACACTATCCTTGTATGTTAGGGGCTGACATTGTATTAAAGCCTTTGTGATATGTTAGTGTGATATGTAATCATTTGCACTTTTTGGACTGTTAGGCAAGCATGTGCCAACTCCATCCTTGTCTGTTTGGGACTGACCGTGTATTTGAATGTTGAGCCTTTGAGATGTGTTGAAGTGTTATGCTTGTTCACTCCTGTATGTAAGCACAAGGTACATTGTTTTGGTATGCGTTTGTGGTACCAATCATTGAGCTTGTTAGCAAAATAAACCCAAAGCATAATAATTCATTAGTGAGAGATCAATATATATAGGGTACAAACTTGGGTATGGGTAATGGGCTAAAGCCCAATAACCATTACCCATTATCTAATATCCACAACTAACACTCTCCGTCAAGCGGGAACATAGATATTTATCATGCCCAACTTGTTATATAAGTTAAAAAAACACTTATGGTGAAGCCGCTTTAGTAAGAAGATTTGCTAATTGCTTTAAGGATAGTGTGAACGGGAGAGAAACCATCTTCTTAGTCCAAACATCTCTGACCAATTAACAATCAATCTTAATGTGCTTAGTCCTCTCATGAAACACATAATTGTGGGCAATATAGATTGCTGACTGGTTAATGCATATGCATAGGTCCAGGCTGTTTAAAATCAAGCTTTATCAATAGATTCTTCAACCATATTATCTCATAAGCAGTATGAGGCATAGATCTATATTCAGCCTCTGCACTAGATCGAGATATCATATCTTGACTTCTCCAAGTCACACGATTTCATCTAACAAAGGTGCAATATCTAGTGGTAGATTTTCTATCCCTTTTGTCACCAGCATACCCAGAATCTGAATGCACAGAAATGAGTACACGTCCATGTTTCTTGTACAACAGACGTTTTCCTGGAGAGCTTTTGACATAAGCCAGAATCTTTAATGTAGCTGTTCAATGAACGTCTCTAGGCTGATGCATGAATTTACTTAGTATCGCAACGACGGGTTATATCCGGCCTAATAACTGTGAGATAGATCAATTTTTTCAATCAATTTTCTATACCTTCCTGGATCATCAAGGATGAGACTACCATCAAACCACAAATTCACATTGACTTTCATTGGAGTACTAGCTAGTTTGCACTTCAAAAGTCATGTCTTTTCAAAAGATCCTGAGCATACTTCCGTTGAGAAAGAAGTACACTATGTTTTTGATGTACAACCTTAATTTCAAGAAAGTATTTAGGCTTACCCTGTCTTTTGTCACAAAATGAAATCTAAGATACTGTTTCCACTGGGCCAGCTGAATCACTCTCAGTCGGTAAAATTTTATCAACATATACCGTCAGAATTACTAAGCCAGACTTAGTACGCCAAGCAAAGACAAGGTGATCGAGTGACAATGATGAAAATCAATGTCAGAGATGGTGATGCTAAACTTCTCAAATCACGCCTGTAGACTCTGCTTGAGTTCAAATATTGCCTTCCTGAGATGATAGACTTTGTGCTCCCCATGAGCAACATACCCCAGAGGTTGCTCCATATAGACCTCTTCCTGCAAATTACTATACAAGAAGGCATTCATCTAGCTAAAACAAAGGCCACAATAGATTGACAGTAAGAGATAATAGAATCCCAAGGACATGTCAAACTGGCGAAAAGAGTGATTAAGATGATCATAGTAAACAAATTGGGAAATAGAATGAACAGTACAAGACCGTTTACTTTTGCGAAGGGGAATAGGAACATCAAGATCAGATGGAGATGCTAATGACTGATAGATGGACCTTCCATTAGAGAGGAGTCGGCCGGAACTGGTTCAGAGGCAAGAACTTTTTGCCGATGAGTGTAGACATATCTGAAATCCCGAGGAGGCTTTGATGCATGTGGTTCTGTAGTGTCTTCGGTGACACTGGCGAAAAGATATCAGGAACAGGAGCAGTTGGAGACATAGTAGATGGTAGAAGAGGGATAGACTCTGATGCAGTAACTGGACTCTGTGGAGAGAACTATGGGACGGACTCAAAGAATGTGACACTGCAAACACAAAATACTTTTTGTTGTAAGGACTGTAGCACCAATATCCTTTATGAGCTCAAAAATGTCCAACAAAGACACATTGATAGACCGAGGAGATAGTTTATCCAAATCAGGAGATAAGTCTCCTAAACAAAACACATACAGCTGAAAACACGAGGAACTATGAAATTTTTTTTGGAGGATAAAGACAAAAAAATGGAACTTGGCTATTGAGAACAGATGAGGATATCCTATTAATCAAAAGACAAGCGCTTAACGCAGCATCAGACCACAAATATTTTGAAACCTGCATAAGTATTATCATGGTTTTAGCAACATCTAGGATGTGTCTGTATTTGCGTTCAGCAGCCCCATTTTGTTGGGATGTGTGAGAGCAAGAAGTTTGATGAATAATCTCATTTTTAGAATAGAAAAGAGACATCATTTTTCACATATTTCAAGGCATTATTAGTATGAAGCACACAAATAGTAGAAAATTGATTTTTTATTTCATTAAAGAAAAGTTCAATAACAGAAAAACTTCAGACCTCTTTTTTAGTAATATAGCCAATTCATCGAGAGAAATCATCAACAAAATAAGAAAGTATTTAAAGCCTTTAACTGAAGGCACACGACTAGGACCCCAAACATCAGAGTAGACTAACTCAAACACAAAATTACTGTGATTATTGATTCGACTCTGATAAGTGGTACGTGATGTTTGCTTAACTCACAAGACTCGTCACCTAAAGTAGAAACAGAAAAGTCAATGAGAACTACAGACCACAACATTTGCACAGAAGGATGACCAAGACGCCAGTGCCAGAGAAGAGCAGTATTACCTACAACTAAGCTAGTAATGGTCACTCGGTCGTCCAAATAGTACATGCCTCTTCTCTCATGCCCCGAACCAATCCTCATCCCAGTCGACATGGCTTGGACAACACAGTGGGAAGGGAAAAGATTATTTTTTCAGTTATTATGTTTGGTAAACTGACTGATGGATAATAGGCTAAGAGAAAATTTTGAAACATATAGAACATCATTAAGAATTAAGGATGGAGTAGTATGAACTACCTCACTGCCTAATACAGGTGACTGGGTACCATCAGTAATATTAACAGAAAGAACATAAACCAAAACAGTTATTAATGACCACAATAATGGAGTTAACTTGCAGTATTTTGCCCTTGCATTGCCTCAACAGGTCTCCTCTGATGAGTTGTGGGTTGTTTCCAACATTGATCTGTCCATGTTATGTTGAATTGTTCTTTACATTTTTTTGCACAATAAAATGTTCCTTGATTAGGTGCTTTGGTTGTATGGTGTCTGCACTGTGCAAAGTACACCTCAAACACCACCAACACCCTTTGGCCCAGAACTTGTGGGGCATGCATGTGCCGATCCCAGGGATGTAAAGAACTGTCATAGCATTCTATTATGAAGTTAGTGGGAACCGGGAGATTTTAGCCATTGCTGGTCAGTTTTGGCTCCAAAGCATTTGAATGACTGTTGTCACCTAATTCACACTGTCTTCCTCGGATTTTGATCCAATTTGCGAATCCTTGTGGTGCATTCTCGATCCAATTAGCCAAAAATGGTGACCCAAGAACTAAAGGAAGAGAAACGATGGTCATTGATTGGTGAATCTTTTTGGTGTGTTTTTCTCTAGTACTTGGTTTTCCTTAGTTTAGGGTTTGAACATTAACTATTTGATTTAATTAGTTTATGATCATGTTTTGTAATTAAAGTAGTTTCAATTTTCTGAATTAGTATTGGGGTTGGTAGAGGAATATGAGAAGAAGATAGGTTTGGAGTTATGCCTTGGAAGGAAAAGGGGTCAGGTTTTGACAAATACAAGTTATTCAAATTCAGGCTTGCAGGTCTCTTTTGAAACAATTGAGTGGAGCTGTCCCTTTTAAACCTACCTATTCTAATACTGCTTTCTCTATCCAATGGGTTTTATAGATAACACCTATAGTCATAAAAAGAGGAGCACATACAAGACGCTGAGGACCATGATAAATATACTTAAAACATACATGGCCCAAGCCCCAATCTTCATGTTGCTCCTCCTACATGAGGCATGCACTTCATAAACCAGTCAAAGAAGGGCCAGTTTTAAGCTGGTTGGAAATAGATGTTGGATAAAAATCTAAGGATTAGATATATATATATATATATATATATATAGGGGTTACTGTACCTCAGCCGGCAGGCTGAGAGAGTTTCTCAGCCGGCAGGACGTGGCAACATCATAACCGCATACCTGTCATAAATTTTGGCGGACAAAAAGATGAAAAATCCCGCCCAATTTAATGTCAGTCACCTCAACAATGTATCTTCCGAAATACCCTCTGTCACATCTTTTTACCTTATGTAAAAAAGTTGTCTTTCAAAAAAAAATTTCAGCTCTAAAATTTCACCCGATCATTCTGATCCAACTTGTTCTTTTATTTCACAAATTTGATCCGTTTTTTTAAAAATATATTTGCAACACATGGCGCCAAAGAAATCATCCGCCGAAAAAGGTAATAGAAAAACGATATTTTTCAAAAATTTTTAGGGTTTGTGTATTTTAATTGTTTTAAATTTTTTTCAGATTTATTTCCGTTTAAGTCTTTTTTATTTTTTTAAAAAATCTTTGGACCATGTTCGCAAATAAGAAAAAGATTTTTGAAACTTTAGATGACGAATAAATTTTTTAAATTTAAAAATTTGTAACACAACGATAAAGGTAAATTTTTTAAATTTAAAAATGTGTTCGCACTGTAGTCTTATGCGACCTTGATCGAAGTGTCGACCAGGGTCGCAGTTGTTTGTGTTTGCACTGTAGATGACTGCGACCTTGGTCGCAGTGTCGACCCGGGTCGCAGTAGATTATGTTTGCACTGTAGATGACTGCGACCTTGGTCGCAGTGTCTACCCGGGTCGCAGTAGATTATGTTTGCACTGTAGATGACTGCGACCTTGCTCGCAGTGTCGACCCGGGTCGCAGTAGATTATGTTTGCACTGTATATGACTGCGACCTTGCTCGCAGTTTATTAAAAATAATATGCTTGCAATAGATGACTGCGACCTTGTTTCCCTATAAACTTATCTGAGCTTCCAGACATTTCTCCTGTGCATTCATATCCTACAAAAAAACAATTACACGAATTACATGAATATAAATATTTTTTAGATATCACACGTCTAAAATATAAGTTATATAACTGCGACCAAGGTCGCATAAGAGATGAAATCTATATTACTTCTTATTAAATACTGCGACCAAAGTCGCAGTTATCCGTATGAGAAGAAATCTATATTACTTCTTACTAAAGACTGCGACCTAAGTCGCAGTTATCCGTATGAGAAGAAATCTATATTACTTCTTACTAAAGACTGCGACTTAAGTCGCAGTCACAAAAAAAAGATTTCACATACGAGATGAAATCTATATTACTCCTTATTAAAGACTGCGACCTAAGTCGCAATTATCCGTATGTGAAGAAATCTATATTACTCCTTACTAAAGACTGCGACCTAAGTCGCAGTTATCCGTATGAGAAGAAATCTATATTACTTCTTACTAAAGACTGCGACCTAAGACGCATACCAAAAAAAAAGATTTCAAGCCGGAGATTATTTTCAAATAAGATTGCGACCGAATATTAAAACGGTCGCATTTCTGAAACTTTAAAACATGTGTTATAGGTCGCAGTACCACATAGACTAAAGAGAAAAATTCAATATTTAAGAAATTATTTTTAAAAATTGAAACAATTAAAACCTGTTGATCGGCATGCAAAGATGTCAACCCTTCAAGATTTTCAATATTCTGAGAGAGTAGAACCAGATGCAATATCTTCCATATTTAGATCGCCAGTAGACTGCTCAGACGTCGACATTAAATATTTTGGAGAAAAAATTGATCTGAAAAGATTTTATATTTTCAGAAAAAAAGTTTATCGCAGGCTGAAACGGAGAACCTAGATCTGATAAAGAGAGGTAAGGAAATAGGGGGGAAAATAATTATAAATAATAACCTAAATCCTATAAAGAGCGGCAAAAAAAAAGGGGAAAAAATAATAATAAACAATAACCTAAGTCTGACAACGTGCGCTCCAAAAATTGCCTTTTGGGCAAATAATAATAAATAATAACGAAAGTTACCGAAAGAGTAGCTTTTCATAAGGGGTATTTGGTAATTTAACTTCTTCCTATAAGCGGGCCGCAAGTTAGTGGGGTGACAAAATTAAGCCACGTCACCGCAGGCTGAGAGAGTTCTCTCAGCTGCAGGCTGATACCACACACACACACACACACCACACACACATATATATTCAACTTTTGCTAGAATAAAGCTGTATATAATTGCATCTACTTAATCTTTTTTCTCTTTTCATGTTTTTATTTTTATAATATCTATAAAATTTAAAAATATGAATAAACAAAGTTCTTGAAGCTTCACCTCATGCCTTCACCTTTTAAACACCGAATAGATGTTAAGCATCAGTTTTTGCCCCGAGTTGATATGGATATCTCAAATTGTTATCGACTGTAGGAGAAGATGATATGCTTCAATATTTTTATTTGATTACATTATATTGTCTGCCTTTTGTTTTACTTGTTACTTATTAAAAGTTGCTGAGACTGAAACTTGAAGCTGAGAACAAAGCAAAATTGCAGAACTGAAACAGAAATACCAAGTTGAGGGATGATACTCTTACTAAAGCTGAGTTTTGGAACCTCTTGGTTTCAACCTGCGACTATATTTTGTGTAAAAAAGATGCTTCCAATGCCAAACATACTCATTTAATGATAAATAATTTAAGAATTATTGTCTTTAAGTATGAAGAGACTTTTTTCAATAAGCGGATGCAAAAACTTATGAGCTTTATTTGGAGATTGATTGCACCTGCAGTTATCTTCCAAGTCACAACAAAAGTTATTAACAATTATAGCTATTGTCTGCTTCACAACTATATTTTTTCGAGTTAAACCTGATCTTTTCCAAAAACTAAGCTAGAATGCTGATGGACATTCATATAAAGCTTTCGATCAGTACACTGAAAAATCTGAATAAAGTTCATACACGCTAAATGTATAATGCCTCTGAAGGATCCCAAGGACTGCCCTATCATTAGTGGGATGTAACTTATAGTTATATGAAGCAGGTCACTGGTACATTTCAGTTATTACGATGAGAGTTAAACCCTTGTAGTCAAATCTGTAATTTATTCTATTTTTTTTCTAATCTTGGACTTTTCTTTTTGTTTCTATATCTTCTTAGTAGCCCTTAAAAGCACAACAAATATTCTTTGTTCATTGCCGCTGTATCTGATGATCATAGTATGATACGAGAGAAACATGTAATATCATGGAGTGTCTTGGAATTTTTCGTACATGATAATTTTTCTTTAAAAATAAATTTGTCTTAACTAAACTGATGCATAATACCAATTGCATTATTGTTATTTTCTAATTGAGAGAGACCTAATTTATTTGGATACAGGTCAAGGAAGTGATGCACCAAGATCCTCATATCCGGGTCAGAGGCCAGATCCAAACTAGGTCTGGAGAAACAAGGCAACAAAGATCCAAGAGCTCAGCTCATCAGGATGATATGGAAGTGGGATATGAGGATAATAATCTTCCTCAAACTTTTGAAGGTCTCGAGCAGAAATTCATTCAAGACCTTATGAGACTAACAAAGGGACAACATGATGCGGAGGACGCAGAAAACGCTAGACATAGAGAGGTAGGCTCAACAATAATTTTTAGAAGCAAACACATGCGTGTGTTACCTTCAGAATTCAGGTTACAAGTTTTTTCATTGTCCTAATTCTGATAAAGGTGCTAACATTTCTACAATTTTCATAAAGATTTACTTTTGATGTCCCCAGTTTAGTCAAATCTTTTCCACAATTGAGAAAACTGATATAATCTGCTCTGGTTTGTAATCTGGCGTTCAAGTGTCTGTATTTATAGTTTACATCTTTGATTCTTCTTGCATTTTGATTATTTGAATATGGTGGGATTAGAAGGAACACTTTTTGCTCTATTTGCTTGATTGGATATTAGGGTCTTATGTATTGGTTAGAGATTATAATTGGTTAGAGATTACAGTAGGAATTCTGAATGGTGTTTTCAAGAATCCCTGCTTTTGGGTTCATGTTTTTCAGTCCACATGTACTGAGAGTTGCATTGGTGAGCATTTTCAGTTGATGCCTCCCAGAAGCTTTTATTTCTCTTCTCAAATCGCGTGGTGATGGTTGTGCAAATGCCTGTCATTTTCAACGGCAGTACTTTTATTTTGTTCAGCATTTTTTGTTTTGAGCTTGGTATTATGTTGTTTTGCGGTGTTCTTCCACGATTATGTGTATGAGTGGATCCCCCAGGTTCTCATGTTTTTTTTTCTCCTTCCTTGTGCCAGAGATTAAGTGAGATCAATAACCAGTATCAGGAGAAGCTTCTGGCTATCAGAGCTCGTCAAGCTACACGCAGAGAGGAGTTACTTCGCAAGGAATCACAGTCTCGCCATCAGCAATACCAACAGGCAAGCGTGAACAACTATCAGACAAGTGCTGGGCCCAGTGATGCTCACGGCTATGGTTCAAATGCCAATGCTGGGGCACTAGGTGATCCTCACCGTTCCTATGGTGCTGCAGGTAATTTTGAATCCTACGGAGAACGATCCGGTTATGGTAGGGGTCCCAGAGATCGTGGTGAGTATGAGCCACGTGGTCAGTATCCTGGTGGCAGAGCTTACAACTCTGCTGGCCGCTATTTCTGAAGCTTATTTCGTGATCTAGAAGCCACTTTGTTTTTCCCTTCTAGATTTCTTTTCATGTGCTGAGTGAGAATGATATTTTTCCCGTGATCTTTCCCATCTGAGGGTGAGATGAGGTGTTTTCCCAACTTGAATTGAGTGTTTGCCAGCTTAGCAGGCGACCTGCGTTAGAATTCTCCCCTCGGAGCCTCTCTCTCTTTTTCTTTCCCCAGTTCTCCAATCGCTGATATTTGTCATGCAGCTGTTAATGATATATCTTACATAGTTCGTGCCTCTGCATCTGGGTTGGCAAACTCTGTAGAGTTACCTCCCGAACAAACTAGAGGCTGGTTGCGTGGAAGAAATATCCGTAATCGCATCTGCTACTGCTAGCTCGTTAGCCTATTCTTCTGTTCAATTTGGAAAGCTTATATGGTTGCTTCTTACCTAACAGTGATTGCAGGATAAACTAAACTTACAATGTTATGATACATGCTATTTTCGTACTTTCTCAAATATCATCTCTTCTTCACTGTGTTTCTGTGATGTTATTTGCAGTGGCAGAGGTAGACTTGGTGAACTGAAATTGTATATGGAGCATGTGTATTCTTTTCTCTGATTGGATAGTAGAGGTCTTTTGTAAGTTTTGTGTATTTCAGGGAGCTTCACAGTATGTTAAGTTGAGACTTGAGATTTATCATGTTGATTGTCCCAGGTGTTTTGAGTTTTTCTAGTTGGGCTTTATTGATCATGGTTCATGGATTCCACGCTTCTTTTATCCATCCTAGTACTCAGGTCTTCAAGCTAATATAATCAGTTCATGTTGTATGTGTTTTGAGATGGAGGGAAAACTTGAGTTTCTCTCTTATTTGATTTTGGTTTTAATCCCACATTAGATAGGAGATTGGAGGTTTGATAGTATATATACTAACTCCTCTCATGCCTATTGTTATGAGTGTTGGGTTATAAGTCACATCTTCGCACGCGCGCGCGCGCTGAAACGTTTCGGGCCGGGCCGAGTTCATGTGGCGCGCGTCTAGGACTTGCGGGAACGAATGCAGTTCGATTCAGGGGGCTCTTGAATCTGAAATTTTTTTTTTTTGATTTTTCTACTTAATTTTTATTTAAAATTTTGTTTTGATTTTTTCGAGTTTACTGTTTGGTTTTTTCTCTCTCTCGAATTTGCTCGTGAACTGTATGATCGTGTGCAGATTTGAAGCGAGTCTGTTACAACTGCTGAACTCTGAGAATTTATAAATAGTTTCTCGCAGTTTTGTCAGTTCCTGGCAAAAATATTCTACAGAATTCTGTCTCTCTCCAAATTCTTTCTTACAAAATTCTGGTTCGGTTTTTGGTGAATTCTCTGAGGAATTCTATTGCATACGGGCAACATATTTTCATCTAAGTAGAGGCCTAACTCTTCGTCCGGGGTTGGGTGTTGGTGATCTACCGAGGAACTTTTACCGCTAGGAGAGGAGGTCATTCTAAGGTCCGGATGAGGAATAGGTCATCTATCTTTTAGGGCAGTGCTTCTGCATGACTGTCACCCAAGGCCAGCAATTTTCTTTCTTTTTAATTCTTTTATATTACTTGCATTTTTAAGACAATTATTCAAATTGATTACAGATTTACAAATAAAATTGTTGCATGTTTTTTTTTAAAAAAGAAAAAGAAAATATTGTCTTGTAACCAACAATCTAGAAGATAGATCTTTATTTGATAATTTTCATGCAAGTAGAAAATTGTCCCTGCAAGTAAAGATAATTAGTTAAAAAAATCTTAAAAGGATTTTTTTTTTTTTTTTTTTACATTCTTACAGTTTATCTTTTACAAGTTCTTGCCTAATTAGTTAAAGGTTTAATTAAACTATTTCATTCAAAATAGTTTGTAAGATATTTCTAAACTATTTAGATCTTATTTTATCTGTTGCAAGATCTTTCAAATCTAATTTAGTATTTCTCTTACAAGTTCTTGCATGGTAAAATTTTTGTTCAATTCTGAGAAAAACATCTTTCAGATCTAAGAAAAATCTTTTCATAATCTAATTGTTTTTATTGTAAAACTTTATTACAAGATACAAGAAAAATCTTAATAACCTTAATAACTTTATTCATTACAAATCTACTTGTATTAATTATGACAAGGCCAAATCTTTTCATTACAAAACTTTATTCATTGTTTTCTTTTATAACATCCTATTTAGTGTGTTACGAAAGGAAAATCTTTTGTAAGATAATTTAAATTATTTAAATTTTGTCTTATTTATAAACTCATATTACAAGATTTTTACATACATTCATTAGTTAATTAATTGTTTATTTCTACTATATTAGTTAACTAAAATAGAATTGTCTAAATCCTTGCAATTATCTAATCCTTCCTAGTTTATAATTGCATAGTTTAATATAACCTATTGTTATCTAATTCCTGCTAGTTTATTTTTGGAATTTTATTGGACTTATTGATTAGAAATTTAGAAGTAAATTAGTTTAAAAATTGAAATAACCTTTAGAAATTATTATTGTTATTAATTTCGAATTAGGAAAATTAAAAGGACAAGTCTATGTCTTGTTATATCTTACTTGAATTATTTGGTACATAATTAAAGAAAGATTATACATTATTTTATTCTGTAAATTCTAATTTAAAGCTACTAATATAAACTAAATTCTGACATTATTAAATAATTTTGAAATACAGAATTCAGGTAACACATCTTGTTACTATGGGCAACCCTGATCATTCCAAGGGTGTCAAACTGGAGAAATTCTCTGGCATATTCTTTAAGAGATGGGCAAAGCAAATGAAGTACTGATTAATCACTTTAGGTCTTATTTTAGCCATAAATGACACATTCCTGCACCTTCTCCTAAACCATCATCTATTGGATCTTCTTCTGTTGAAACTCCTCCTACAACTCCTTCCTCCTACATTTATTTAAAACCTGAGGAAATTGAATCTTATTGTCTCCATAGAATTCTTAGTTCACTCTCTGATAGTCTATTTGACATTTATTATCAATATAAGAGTGATAAAGAACTGTGGACAGCACTCGAGGATTAATATGGCCTCGATGATGCTGGAATCGAAAGTTCACCTCCTCCTCCTTCAACAAATTCATAATGACTGATAGTAAATCAATCAATGATCAACTTCATGAATTTCAAGATTATATCTGACACCTTCAATCAAAAGGAAATCAATTCTCCAATAATTACAAGGTTTCCTGTCTCATTAATAAACTCCCTCCTTCCTGGCCAACCTTTGCTGGAGATCTCCGTCACAAGAAAGGTGACTTAATCCTCATTCAAGCCCTAAAAGCGATTCGCATAGAAGATCAGCATAGGCAAAACTCTACAACCAAGTCAGAAATGAAAGCTAAAATGAACTTAATGGAGGATAAGCTTAAGCGCAAATTTATGAATCCTAAGGGCAAGAAGTTCAAAAAACCCAATCATTTTCATTCTTCTTTCCATGCATATTCCTCTTCTTTCAAACATTCTCAATCTTCCTCCTTCAAACCCAAAACATTTGGCCAGAAAACTATGGAAGATTCTCTACGTCTGCGGAAGAACGAATCATATGGTGCCTTAATGTTTCAACCGGAAGAAAGAACATGTCAAAGCTCAACTAAGAGGAAATGGAGAAAATGGTGACACAAGGTCAACATGGTGGAACTGAAGTCCAACTTTTTTAGGTTAAATTCTTCTCTTCCTATTGTCAACTATATCACCTTCTCTTCGGACTGGTGGTTGACTCAGGAGCCAATATTCACATCTGTACTGATAGCTCCTGGTTAAATCCTATCAGGAACAACGTGGAGGAAACGTGAGCCTGACAGATGACTCCACTAGAAAGATAAAGGAAACTGGATGTATTGATCTCAGAATGACCTCAGGAAAAATTCTGACTCTTCAAGGCGTCCTGCATGTACCCACACTTAGGAGAAATCTGATCAGCGAGTTTCACTTTTTAGAGCTGGCTATAGGATTATCAAGGATTCCGATAAGTTTGTAATCTCCAAGTCTAATATTTTCATTAGAAAAGGCTTTGTTTGTGATGGCCTTTTTCGTCTTAATGTAATAAATTCTTCTAATAATAAAATTTCAATTCCTGTTGCTTTGAACATTGAGTCTTGTAATATCTGGCATGGAAGATTAGGACATGTCAACTTCAATTCTATCAAGAAATTGATTAACTTGAATTTTATTCCTAAATCTTCTTCTGACTCAACTTCTAAATGTGAAATATGTGTTCAAGGCAAACATTTTCGAACACCTTTTCACTTTATCACAAGAAATTCTCACAGTGATGTGTGTGACTCGAACAGAGTTCTCACCCGAGGCGGTAGAAGATATTTTGTGACATTCATCGATTAGTACTCCAAATTCTGTTACACCTATCTTCTCAAATCCAAGGATGAAGTCCTCGATTGGTTTAAGGTGTATAAAGTCGAAGCTGAGAACCAACTTGAAAAGAAAATCAAAATTTTAAGATCTGAAGTATACCTCAAATGATATGACAGAATTTTGCCAAGAACATGACATTATTCATGAGGTAAATGCTCCCTACATACCTCAATCCAACGGTGTAGCCGAAAGAAAGAACAGAACACTGATGAACATGGTGAATTGTATGTTACTCAGCTCAGGTGCACCTGAAAACTTTTAGGATGAAGCTCTCCTTTCTGCCTGTTTTACTCACAATAGAGTTTTCCAAAGAGACTCCGACGTTTACTCCATATGAACGTTGGAAAGAGAGAACTCCTAACATTCATTTCTTCAAAGTTGGGTTGTCTGGCTAGGTTTCAATAACGGAACCAAAGAAAAGAAAAATTGACCCAAGACTATTGATACTATCTTCATCGGATATGCACTAGACAACAATATTAACTGATTCTTAGTGGTTAACTCTGAGATCAGTGAAATATCCAACAACACCATCATTGAAGTTAGGGATGTTGTCTATTTTGAGAACATCTTTCCTCTCAAATTAAAATCCCTAATGGTCTCTCTATTACTCATTCTACCTCTGATATTCCTTCTTCTAGTTCTGCTCCTACGAATGATTCTAAACCTAGAAGGAGCAATAGAACTAGAACTCTTACATCCTTCGGTGAGGACTTCTTCACCTATCTTGTGGAAGGTGATCTTAGTTCTTTCAAGAAGTAATGGACTCTTCTGAATCTCCTTTCTGAAAATAAGTCATTGATAGTGAGATCAAGTTCATAATGGAGAATAACACTTGAATTCTCACTGACCTTCTTTCAGGATGCAAACCTGTACGTTGTAAATGGATCTTCAAGAAGAAACTCTGACCTGATGGCACTATCGACAAATACAAAGTCAGATTAGTTGCCAAGGGTTTCACCCAACAAAAGGGTATTGATGGCACTGTCAACAAATATAAAGCCAGATTAGCTACCAAGCGAAATCCCCACTTGGTAAAATGTATTAACTAAATGTAGTTATTCTTTTATTAGTATTTTCGATATGGGATTTTGCTACAACCCCCTATGTCAAACCGTAATTAGGAAAAACTCAACTTCCTAATATAATTAGCTAAAATCACCTCTTTTCTTAAACCAATCAGGTATGCCCACGCGTCAAGCGCAGAAGTACTCCTCAGCGGTGAAAGATGCAAATGCCCTGTAGTAATCGCTTCAAAAAAAAGTATTCCGCTTCGAAAATACGGACTGCTGGTATATAGAGGATTGCGGTCATGATTGCAGTCTTCAAAAAAAAAATGCCCTATTTCTGAGTCTTTATTAGGACTGCGATCATGATTGAAATTCTCACAAAAATGTCATGTTTTTGAGTCTTTATAGAACTGCAACCATGATCACAGTCCTCTTTATTAGGACTGCGACCATCCACACAAAAAATATCTTATTTTTGAGTCTTATTTAGAGTGCTGCATGATCGTAGTCCTTACAAAATATAATTTCCCAGCCAATATTGGGACTGTGACAATGATTGCAACCCTAGCAAAATATCTTAATTTTCAATTAATAAAAAGAGTACGATCATAGTCGCACTTTTCTAATAAAAAACTGTGACCATGTTGCAGTCCTCACAGAGGAGTGCGATCATAAGTCGCAGTCCTCATATCAATTTCGTCATCATTAGCAGACTCTGTTGATTGATATCGAATGATGCCCTATGCTTTCCAAATCTAAAAACCACATCGATCACAAACACAAATAAAACTCATTGCGACCACGAACAAACGAGTCTGTAAAAAGTCAATCTCTAAAATTTTGGTCTGGGGCTCCTCGCCCTCTTCCAACCCTCACGGCGACCTGACAGCGCAAATCGATCCATGAATTACTCTGTGTCGCAGTCAAGGTTGAGAGAAGAACAATGTCAGGGTGATAGGGAAGGGTAAAAGAGAAATGAAAATATTTTAAGAGTGGTTGTTGGAAAGAATCGATTATGTTGACGTAAATGAGGCTGTAGCAAATAAAAATAAGGAGGTGAGGATTCTCCTAATTATGAAGAAAAGTAGGTGGTTATAGCGAAATTTTCATTTTCGATTGAGTCTTTGATAATTTTGAGATTTCAATGCTCGTATCTGGTTAGCAATTTGTTTCATAGTGCCCTCAGGAAACAT
This sequence comes from Agave tequilana, assembly GCA_038442645.1. Taxonomy (NCBI): domain Eukaryota; kingdom Viridiplantae; phylum Streptophyta; class Magnoliopsida; order Asparagales; family Asparagaceae; genus Agave; species Agave tequilana. The sequence continues at coordinate 2,276 of JAVJIF010006627.1, read as the reverse complement.
AAGTTGTATGTATGTATGTATTGGTATGTGTGGGCGTGCGCTTGCGCGTGCAAAGTCCATTGGCTTCACATCCAAAAGGAACAAGGGCAAAGCGTGCAACTAATGAAACATAGAGAGGCAAGTATCATTGTAGTATGGTGATAAAACTTCTTAGCAGTGAGTAAGATGTCGGGATTCAAATCTCACTTTTACCAGGCTACGGTTTACAGTTCAAAAAAAAACATAGAGACATATGGTCTCAAATAGTCACCTAAACAATAAAAAGTCGTATTGTTTGTGATGATTCAAGAGGACTACCCTGTGAATTTTATATGGTCCTTAAAAGCACATATATATTATAAAATATATGTATGCATATGTAGGGGCGGACTCACCGTACAGTATGTATTTTTTAATATATAATCTTTTTTTTTTTAGATTTTTTTTTAACTAGCATAAGGCATAAGGACACTTTTGAGCTATAACTTAAAGCTAAGTTATTGGACACAAGTTCAAGTCTTGGTAAGTATAACATTATTTTTTTTCCTCTCCTATCATATTACATTTACGTCCACACTGAAATTCTTATTACATTTACATCCACACTGAGAATGATGAAATTAGCATACACATCGAGTAATTGAAACAAGCATACCCATGATTTCCTCTTTAGGCATTAGTTGTTCGAAAAAATTAAACAAACTATATTGTGTGTTCTTAATTATTAAATCATAAAATTCTACCAAGTTTGAACTTTGTTTATCAGAAATAATAGGTCAGATTGTTTGGCTCATTTTACCAGTACATGTAAAGGCCAGATTATTCTATAGCTATTAGGTACAATTTACTTTTTAAGAAAATGTTGATCATGTAAACATGTACACAGATTACAATCATCATTTTAGACACCCATTTGATCAATAACTTTCCAACTGCAAGTTTTCATGAGGAAATTTATATCCTCATACTGTCTTCTAAAGACATAAATTTTATTGCTCTCTTGTAACTTGAAATTTTGCTTTTCTTCTCCTTTTCATATACTCCACATAGCTGCAGCCAATACTGCATTTCTTTGAAAATATTGTTTGAAAACTTGCAGCTTCTCCCTGTAACGAGCTAAATGCCTGTGGAAGTCCTAGCTTTAGTTTGCAGAAGGGTCCCAAAATTGATTTCTAGATGGTTATAGGTATTAGATTACATTTTAATGGAATGAATTTATCATTAAAGTTGTCCATTTTTAAATATATGTGAGTTGAGCTACTTTACAATCGATACTGGCATGGTATTTGAGATGCAAATACTATTACGTTAAATTAAAAAATGGGCAACCGTAACCAAAAATCTATTCCGTTAGATATAATCTTGTAGCCGTTAACTTTCTAGAAACCAAATTTCAAGCAGTTCAACATGTTAAACCAACATATTTTGTTATATATTATGATATGCCAACAATTAAACAACTTATTAGAAACATAAAACATCCAATCAGGAATATCATGAAATCTCCTGTGCTTCGAGAATTTCTTCAGCGTAGGAGAACATGTACTATGGTGTATGTGTGACTCGTTTAGGTCATGAGTTCGAAAAATGAAACAATTTTTTTAGTACCAGTCACTAGTACCAATGAATATGATAGAGTGGAAAGGCTTTTCACCATCTAAATGTAAAAAAAATGAGAATCCATCATATACCCATTTTTTTTTGTGTATGAAGTTGAAATTTATGGTCTCACCTCAATTTGAATGAGAAGCAATTCCTCATTGGTAGCATAGCAAACAGTATATCCATTAAGCACATGGATCTAGTGGCCAAAAGTTAATCAATTTTGTGTGGTTTTGAAAGTTGATTTTGTCATCACTTAATCCGAGATAGATACTACAACACATAAATTTATATGTGGTAGAGCTCTAGGAGTATTAAATATACTAGGTTAGTGTAGTACGGTTTTCAAATTATTTATACTGTGATGAATAATTGGACCGACAATTTGTGCCCCAAACATAAAAAGCAACATACTATACTACTTTCCGTTGTCATTTTGTGTCGTCCATTTTGTGCTCTTGATGCATGAGCAAAAAGTAGAACATAATTATTCCTTGTTTTATGCCATTTGAATAATGCATATCAACTTTAATAGAGTTAGTCTTCCATTTAATTTGCCTAAGATCAAATTCCAAAAGAAAAGAATTCGGCTCAAACCCTTAAGAAAGTAACCAAATTTCTCTGTTCGCATGCGCGTGCACATATTAGGACTTCATTGTGACAATTCTATCCAAGATTAGAATTCTTTTATGAGT
>JAVJIF010006626.1:0-78125 GCA_038442645.1 Agave tequilana | reverse complement strand
AAATTTACACTCATGCTTACTCAAGAGACACAATAGAACGTATAAACTTTTTCCATTTCACACAAGCTCTTAAAGCACTGTCAAGACAAGAGGACCACAATTTATTTATCAAAAGTTCAAAAGAGAAATTTTTTTTTTTTTTGTCAGCACTATCCTTCCATGGTTTTGCCCTTCTGAAACTATTGCTTTCGCATTTTATCCATGCCTCGTAATAAAATTTAGACAGAAGTTCAAGCCTAATAATTGTATTACTTGTGTTATTTTAATATTCTATGATCACAATTATCCTTAGTTTTTTGGTTTAATTTTATGATTTCTTTTAGAACTTAATTACGTTTGCATAGCATATATGTTTGTTCCTATGAAATCACCAATGGTTTTTTTGTGTTGAAATTCACAATATTTATAACAGTCATACTATTTTTGCCCTGAGAACATAATGGTCGTACGATAATTTCGTTTCACGTTGTAATTGATTAGGGCTCCAAAGAATATTTCATTTAAATGAGAGATATTATAGGCATTATTATGAAACCAGAGACTATTCCGTTCCTGTGGCACAGGCTACAAAGAAACTTTCAAACTTTCTAGCAGAAAGAGGGATTTTCTAGGTTTTTTGGTGAATCAATGACTACAGATGAGGTAGGAGAGAAGGATATAGGTCCACTAGTTCGGGTTCGAGGCCCGCTCTGCTTCTGGAGTTTGAAAAATGGGGTAAAGTGCCTCGGGAGTTCGAGGTGACCTGTAGACAGAGTCATAGCGTTGGTATTATGGGTGCCTCACATCCATTAGAGAAAAAGACGACAAGATGAAGAGATTCCAGAAAATTCAGTATCAGAAACGTGCACATGCATGCACAAGCTCAGTCTGTCAACAGTCGATAGCTAAGCCAGGGCGGTCGATAGTGGTCGCCGTGAGCCAATAGACACTGAGGAAATCTCAGCCTGTCGACAGCTGACTGTTAACACCAGTCAATAGGAATCGACTATTGCTTCAATAAAGGCCAGGCGTGTAACGGTCCCAGATTTCATTACCTTAATCCTTCACCTATCCACAAATCGGGGATATAATTATCTTTTATATCATATGGTCGTTCAAAATTTCGACAGCATTTCCCCGGTAATTTGTCACTTGTCCAAATACACAAATGTTATCAATAGCCTATGTAGCTTATATCAATCCCAAATACATAATTCAATTAAAATATTCACTTACGAAGTCAATATAAATGTTTCGACTTGACATCGCTTACTCTTTGAAATAAAACACATTCAATATCTCCAAGTCATTTATACCATACTCACCCTGAGGAGAATCACCGAATCCATTCCATCGCAAGATTAGCATACTCTAAGATACGCTAAGATACATAAGCATACACATAATAGAAAGTCTAAGGATATATACATGAGTTTTGAGATTGTCATATCCACACTATTATTACATAATAAAATTAGACAAAAAGAAGTGATGATAGGCTCAGACTCCAACAATATGAACAGATAAGCACTACGCTACGTCCTTAGCCTTGTTCTGAACTGAAACATGATTAATTAATAGAGTAAGCTCGACAGTTCAGTGAGTGAAGTATTATACAATTTCAATTAACATAATGATCTGAGCATGTAAAATATGCAAAGTTTTATGATAGACATGAATAAGCATATGCCCATGATATTTGAAAACTAAATCATATGATTATTCTAATTTCATGATATGATCATAGTACATTACCATGTCAACATTTATATAAGCATCACTGATACCAAATAATACATGTTAGTATTTGGAGTGTCTCTTATTCATTGGAGAAGAATTCAGATTCTAGCAGTTTCCTAATACGAATCTGTCCTTTTGTTTTGATTTGGATACATGTTTCCTATTTCTCTGAGGAGGTGCTGATTTGTTTGTGTTGGACTATAGATCATCCTAGGTGCCTATATAAATCCTTTGAGGGTGGGCATTCAAAGGTGTGTCAGAATTCAAAAGAAATTCTGTTATCCACCATTGAGTGTTATGCGAGAGAGATCTACTTGACGCTTATATTTTTTTTTCAGTTTTCAATAAAGATTTCTTCCCTCCTCTCCGTGGACGTGGCACATTACCGAACAAACGTTAAACTTGTATTCCTTGGTTGTGTGGTGATTGCTTGCTAGTGGTAGATCTCTACGCTTCCGCTGTCGATCTTCAACTGGGTGTTTCTCTGTTGTTTGATCAGTGATAGATCATCAACAATTAGTATCAGAGCGATGGCTAGCAAGATGACCACGACAACTGAGTTCGAGGTGGAGAAATTCGACGGGAAGTCCAACTTCCTGTTGTGAAAGATGCGAGTAACATCGTTGCTCGTGAAGGAGGGTACACACAAGGCCCTGCTTGGTATAAGAAGAGCCATCGAAATAGAGGATGATGAGTGGGACGACTCGACTTCTGTGCAAAGGCGACGATCATATTATGCCTATCAAATGAGGTCCTCTACAATATGATAACGAGGAGATAAATGCTGGTCATTGATGTAAGTTGGAGAGCTTTTACATGACGAAGAGTTTGTCGAACAAGCTCTTCATGAAGAAGTAGTTATACAGTCTTCAGATGAAGGAACGTACACCTATTCAATAACATTTCAATACTTTTAATAGATTTTAAGCGACTTGTTACTCTAGAGGTTAAGCTGGAAGAAGAAGACAAAGGTCTTATGTTACTCTCTTCTCTTCCATCAAGTTATGACCACTTGGCAACCACCATCATGTATGATAAAAGAGACCTTTAGAGTTAAAAGATGTCAGCAGATGCTCTAAATAACGAGCTGATGAAGAAGACAGATTCTACAGAGGATATCTCAGGACTGTTTGTCGAGGGCTAGAGGGAAGATCAAAGAGTAGGGGACCCAAAAGAGATCCAAAGGCTTCTAGTAGTTTCTCTTCCTACTTTTACAAGAAATCAGAGCACATCAAGAAAAATTATATGAAATATAAGGAGATGCAGAAGAGAAAGGCGGTAAGATCTGATGGGGTGAGTACCAGTAGAAAGTCAGATCAAGCCGGGGTTGTCGAAGAAGCAGATGAGGATTCATGTGATGTCTTGACAGCTGAGTCAGGAAAAGGTAAATACTCAGATGCTTGGTTACTTGACTCAGGATGCACATACCACATATGTCCAAAAGAGAGCGGTTCAGTACTTACAAGCCTTATGATGGAGGCTTTGTCCTGATGGAAAATAATGTCGTGTGTAAGACTGTTGGTATCGGCAATATCCGTATGAGAATGTTTGATGAACAGGTCGAACCCTCATGAACGTACGACACGTTCCAGATTTAAAGAAAAATCTTCTCTCGTTGGCAGCTTTGGAAGCTCGAGTGTATAAGTTTTCTAGTGAAGATGGAGGAATCAAAGTCACTAAAGAGTCCATAATGATTCTCAAAGAAAAACGATAACAAACTTGTACAAGTTGACATAAAGTATTATTGTTGGTAATGCTTCAACAACAATAGAGAAGGAGGATACTATAAAACTTTAGCATATGCGTCTTAGACACATGAGCGAGCGAGGTCTTCAAGCTCTATACAAAAGGAGTGCTCTACCAGATATCAAATATTACAAATTTGATCTTTGTAAATTTTACATTATGGGTAGGCAACGTAAAGTAGCTTTATCGATATCTCAGCACAAGACAAGGGCTTGCTAGATCTCATACACACGAATGTGTAGGGGCCTTCGCCAGTAGCATCCATTGGGAGTGTTAGGTACTATGTTACTTTCATAGATGATTTTTTTCAGAAAATTTTGGGTATACTTCTTGAAGCAAAATCAGAATTATTTCAGAAATTTAAGAAGTGAAAAACTTTGGTGGAAAATCAGACGGGGCGGAAGGTGAAAGTCTTGAGGTCTGATAATGGAGGTGAGTACACCTCTAAAGAATTCAAAGACTACTTAGCAAGCAAGGGTATCAAACACCACCTAAGTACTTCAGGGTGATCAGGACAAAACAGAGTAGTAGAGTGCATGAATCGGACACCTAAAGAGCGTGTCCACATTATCATATTACAGGCTGACATATCAGAAGTATTTTGGGCAGTGGCGGTGAATCATACGAGTTATCTGGTAAGTATCTTACAATCAACAGCTATTGATCTTCAGATCTCAGAGGAGATATGGCAAGGAGTATCTGTGGACTATTTAACCTTACAGATTCTTGTTGTCTGGCATATAGTTTGGTTGATAGTCAGAAAAAGAGCAAACTGGGGTGCAAGTCTAAAAAATGTATCTTTATCGGGTTCACCAAAGGAGTCAAGGATTTCAGACTTTGGGATCCCTAGAAAAGGAGCGCCTTTACCAATAGAGATGTGATCTTTGACAAAGAATCAATGTTGCGAGAAAAGTCAGAGACGGAGGATAAAGCGCAAGGTGAAACTTTAGACAATTCAGCAGACACTCAGGAAAAAAGTTGAGTTCTCAAAGAGCCCTAAAAGGCCTGAAGGGTCAGAAGAGGACTCCTCATATTCGATGGAGACAAACAGGAGGCTATTCAGAGCAACCTAAACTATTGAGACGGTCAGTCAGAGTTACGGTGCCACCAAAAAGGTATGGCTGGGATGATGATCTTGTCTCTTTTCGCATTAGTAAAAGAAACAGAATCCTGACAGTTACAGTAAAGCGATTGAGGCAGATGACCACGGCAAGTGGATTATAGCTATGGAGTAAGAGATGAGTCTTTAGATAGACACCAAACTTGGACATTAGTCGATCTTCCAAAGGACTCTAAGGTAATAGGTGATCGGCAAAAAGCAAGCACAAAAATAAGGAAAGGAGTGATAGTCGATGTTCTGTTTTTGCGATTCTTCCGTAATAGCAAAGTGGTTATACGGGTCGTGTCCACAAGGAGGGAGAGTGATGGAAGCTTTCATGCGGCTTCTTTGTTCAAAGTAAAGAGAAAGTTCTTTGTTTCAAATAAAGAATTGAAAAGAAAATAAGTATTTGAAAATACACCTAGAGAGGGGTGAATAGGTGTACTAGCTAATCTAATGCAAATGATGCGAAATTAAAACTATTTAAGCAAACTAAAGCTATTAAGCTAACACACAAGGTATAACACAAGAGTATAACCGAATTCCCGTAAAGGGCTCTGGATTATCTCCCCAGGATTCCTCTAGATAAGAGTTGAGGTGCCACTATGGCTCTCTTGGTTGAATACAATATGAGCACATAATCTGAAGCATATATCAATTAAGCACAAGTATATCAAGCATATAAAGAGATAAACAATATGAGCATGCAAGATATATAAACACAAATGAGAGAGAGATGAGCAATCGCAAACACAGGAGAATTATTTTGAGGTTCGAGCACCCTTGCTCTACATCCTCACCTTCAACACTATGAAGGATTTCCACTAGAATCGATCTCGCAAGATCACTCGGTGCCGAAACACTTACAACGAGTTCACACTAGAACTCTTGGACTCACAAGTCCCTCTCTTGTTCCCATAAGAACAACACACGCAAGCACACTAGCTTGCCGAGGCCGCACCTCTTACAACTCCTCCACTACACATCGGAACACTTGGTGATCACTTCACTTGATCACCACAAAGCATTTCTTCACCGAGGTCACAACCTCTACAACTCCTCAGCATATAAGGATGAAATCTTGTGATTACTTCTCTGACCACAAAAATAACTCTCACAACAAAGATCCTATAGGATGGATTTAGCAATGGAAGCTCAAGTTGTGTGAGAAAAACACGATAGAGTTGTGGTGAAAACTCAAGAAATCTCTTTCGAAAAACACTATTGAAAACTCTCCTTTTGATATAGAAATATTAGCCCTAAATAAGTGAAGAAAAATCCAAGAGACGTAGATAAATTAGCTTTAAACTCTCTTGAAATCTTGTAGAAAACAGGCCAAGGGAACTCCATTTTATAATGGATTAAAAACTAGCCGTTGGGAGCCAACTCAGCAGAATATTCGAACTGCCGGTCGACTGGCCGATCGATCGCAAACGGTCATATTTTTGACCATTGGGGCCTGCCAGTCGACTGCCCGGTCGATCGTGCCCTGAACTTGACCTGTCGGTCGACCGCCCGGTCGACTGAGCAAGAGAGCTTTGCTCTCTGGCCGGTCGACCGGGCCAGATCCAGAAAGTTAACTCTCTGGGTCGGTCGACCACCCGGTCGACCGCCCTCAAGTTAAAAGCCGTGCACATTTCTGTGCACATCGATCGACCGCCCCGTCGACCGACTTCTGTCTCGGTCAACCGGCAGAAGGCCAGTTCAGCAAATTTTAAGGATTAAAACTTGATTTTATATACTCTTATAAAATCTCATAAAATCACTAAAAATCTACAAAAATAAGTTCATTGAAATAATTTGAAGTACAATATGTGTGATCAAAATCATACATATTACAAACTTTTTGAGCCATTTTTGTGATATAGAAATTTTGCCTTAAACAAAAATCTGTATTTTTCAAAATCAATCTTCAATTTGAAAATAATTTTTTCAAAACTTCTTCAAATACAAAAACAGATATTTAAATACTTTTGAAGCTTAGTGTGTATGGATATGATCCAATACACATATAAGATGAAATATCTATGTTTTGGACAGTAAGCTCTAAAATAAGTTTTGATAAATACAAAACTTAAACATATGATATAGAATCACCAATAAGTTTTCTAAACATTTGAACCAACAATGCATATGGATGAAATCCAAAACACATATAAACCATATAAACCTGTTTTGATGAACACTAATCATGAAACACCAGGATGTATACTTTGAAGCTCAAATCAAAACGGTATTTTTTAAAATCAAAACTGTTTTATGAAATATATATAAATTTTTGTGTGTGTTGAGCTTGAGTAATACACAACTAATCTATCTTTTACATTTTATCTAAAAATAAATCTTAACACTTATAAACATGACACAAGTCTTCACGAAAATCTTCTCTCGAAAATCATCTTCTCCTTCTTGACTTGGTTAAATCTTGATCCAATGAGCTTGACTCCAACCGAGTTCTAGATGCGATCTTGACGCGCGAACTCTTGAATCTACATGTGTTGCTCCAAAACTTCTTTGTTAAAGCTAAGCACCTATTAAGATCTTGATCAAATATCTGAAACTAAATAAGCTCAAGATCATTAGTACTATAACTACATGAGTTAATCATCATCAAACTAGAGTGATGGGCCTTTGGCCAATAGTATTGTTTCAAAAATTTCTTGGATTTGGTTGATGTTTGTAAGATGAGTTTTCTTAAAGGTAAAAACAAATGACTAACTTTTTACTAAGTGTTCCTACTAATCTCTAACTTCTTGAAGATGTAGTCTCACAATAGATCATAGGCAAGCATAACCCTTATGCATAGGAACTATTCACGCTGGAGATCGAATGAAAGTTCTTCCTTTAACTTAGCTTTACACGGTAAAAAACTTGAACATTCCCTTATCAAGATCCAATTGAAGGCGAGAATAAGGGAAGAACAAGTGTACTAATAGTATCGGCAAAGATTAATAGGAATATCTCTAACTTATGAAAATAAGTAAAGTTTACAATTTATAGATCATCAAAAATCGTTAAGCATGAATATAAGAAAGAGAATACTTGTAAATAAGTTAGAGTTAGAACCCTCTTCTTAAGATGTGATAGCTCTCGTTTGCACAAGGCTTGTTTGATACTATTGACTCATTTGGGTTATCAATCAAGTTGTTAGATATTAGTGGGTTAGTAGTTAGTTAACCATGCAATGAAAGAGTTAACTAGACATGAGTAAGAAAGGAAACAAAAAGAGAGAAGAGGTAAAGAAAGGAGTATTACACTAAAACAAAAAAGTAAAAGCAAATGTAAACACCAAGTAATGAAAAGAAGAAAGAGAAGTATTACTTGTATAAGCTTGTCACCTTCAAATACAACTTGTACATACTCTCTCTCTCTTTCACTCTAATGGCTAAACTAAACTAGAACAAGAAGAAAACATAAAACAACTACAACTCCTAGAAACAAACTAACCACAAAACTCTAAATTCTGGATATCTCTATCTGAAGACCCCAGGGGGTATTTATAGGCACCAAGAGAAAGGGGGCCAGGGGACAAACCCTGGCCAAAAGCAATGGCGCGGCTGCGCCAGTACGGCCGCGAAAACGGGGCCAGAGCCGCTTTTTCGCGGCTGTACCAGAGCGGGCGCGTGCAGCATCGCCTGCTGTGCGCTGTCGCGTCAGTCCCCTGTCGGTTGTACCTTCTGAATTTCTGATTTAAGCCTCCTGGTCTGACAGAATTACCTCCTAAGGTCAATGGCTATTTTGTAGGCCTTTAATCACCCATTAAATGGTGATTTAGGGTCTTCTTCTTCATTGCACACCATGGACCTAGGATCACACAAGCTAACTATAATTAGCAGTATTTTATATAAAATAAATGTGCAGATGTGGTAGAAATTATGCAATTAGAGACTAATCACACCCTCACACTTATTTTTTTGCTCGTCCCGAGCAAAACAAAAATAAGAAAATTATTATACCACTTTCGCAGGTGACGCGATTGCACTGAGCATGTGCAACAAGCCTTTAAACCTCTTGGTTTCCCCAAGAGGAGGAGTGTTGTCTCCTGAGGGTTTTTAGTGGATTGCACCGACAAAATCCAATAAATGAAAAAAAATTGTTAATTGTAAGCAAACCTCTTTTAAGAAAAAGAACTTTTAATTATTAAGTAAAAATGACCGAATGATTATAAGAATTAGGTCTAAACCCTCATAAGTCCTCATATACTTTAGCCTTTTTAAAAGAAGAAATCATGATTTTCTTTAATTTAGAAAGGATCTTGTATTTCTAACTCATTCTGTTATTTTACTTTAAATAGATATGCATAATGTGTAAGTGTGATGTGCTTGAGATTTCTCAACTCAACTTTGAATGTCATTTAATTATATTAATGTTTATCTAGATATTTATTCTTGGTTTCTTTAGGCTTTCCACTTTACTCATGTAACACATATCAAACTGATGACTCCCAAATCAGATGGTTTTAGGGCACCAGGTGGAAAAACACCCCTCAGGTCAAATATGCAAGTAGAGTAAGCCACGAAATCAAGATTTACTTATATATATATATATATATATATATATATATATATATATATATATATATATATATATATATATATATATATATATATATATATATATATTAGGTGTGAGTAATCATGCTTCTTGAGGCACAATTATCCAGCTTATTGGTTTTTTTTTGGTGTTATTCAAAATTGTGTCTCTAAATCCCAAGCGTGTGCGTGTGATTTATACATATTCTACTAAGGCTAAATAAAAGATATGCGTTATTTTTCTGTCCCTCCCCTCTCTTGTCAAACCAATGTTTCTTTTTTATTTAGGCTAAAATAAAGATTCCTTAATAAGGTTCTCTTAATTCTTATAACCTTTTGGTATTTTTATAAAGAGTATAAAATTTTTTTTTTCATTCTGGAGGTTTTTTTAAAGTAAAAGAAAAGAAAGAATGTTAGCACTGAAAATCACCTAGAGGGGGGGTGAATAGGTGACAATGCTAATCAATGGACAAATTAAAAATTAAGATGTAACAATCACCCAAAAAGATTCACAAGATGAATGAAAGCAAGTAAATATAGTAATGATGATGATAAGCAAGTAATAAGTGCAAGAATGTAAACCAATCGCAAACACAAGGATATGTTATCGAGGTTCGAGCACCCAGCTCTACTCCCCGCCTTCCCCAGAAGGATTCTAGCTACTTCCACTATCACAAAGAAATCACAATTACACCGGAGTACCCAACTCCACAATCTCAATTTCAAGCAATTTCTGAGTAGTCAAAAGACCACAAACTCTATCTTTCAAAAGTCTCTTCCCTTACAAAAGGTCCTTAGAGAACAATGAGTAGGAATGAAGCTCTTGTGTGCAAGGAGAAAAGAAAATGAAATCAGAGAATTCTTTAGAAAAAACACTTCAGAAAATGAGAGAATTTCAGCACAAAAACCAAGATCTTTTGAAAGCCTTAAACTTGGAAACTTTTGGAATTTTTCTCTTGTAATTAATTGTTGTAAACAATCTCTCCCCAAACACCCCTATTTATAGGAGAGGGCTAGGGTTAAGGGATAAAAATAATTAGGATTAATCAGAGAGTATTAGGTTTGAAATATATCCCTTAAACTAATTTTAAACATAAAAGACAAAATATAAAACATCCCAGAAAATAGCGTTTACTGTTCAACGGCTAGTCCGGTCGACCGGTCGGTCGACCGCCTATTCAAAAATAGAGCCGTTACAGGCATACGGTCGACCGCCCGGTCGACCCAACAAACCCGAGAGCAAAGCTACTACAGTCAGGTCGATCGGCAAACATGCACACTGATACGTGCATCTGCCAGAACCACGGTCGACTTGTCCGGTCGACCGGACAAGACTGACACAGGCACGGTCGACTGGTGCGGTCGACCGGCTCAGGTCAAAAGATGAGTTTAAAACACAATTTTGAAAAGACTTTGATTTTTATGAAAAATATCTTTAAATAGTACTAAGTATAAAACATAAAAATTGATTTGTAGGCAGAGGATTTTGTATCAAAATATTTTTGTACATTTTATAGAAAATCATCTTAGAAACAATATGTGCGCAAAAACGTGTGTGATTGAGCTTCAAACCTATCCATCATTCTTTAACAAAATTCTAAACCTATAAAACTAAAAACAAATCTTGTTGAGCAATCATCAAGTCTTGAGCCATGCTATGCCTTGCTAGAGCCCCTTCTTCTATGTTCCTTCCTTGATATGCAATATGCCTTCTTTGCTTCATGAAACCTAGAAGTTGTTGCAATAGCTAAGCAATGGCCTCCAAATATGGTACTAACCTGAAACTTATCTTAAACAAACTCATTAGTACCAAATAGCACTAATTTAGTTTGTCATCATCAAAACTCAATAAATGGAGAGTGTAACCTTTTGGGCCAACAATCTCCCCCTTTTGATGATGACAAAACAAATAGGCTACAATATAAAATATAGGGGAGGAGAAAACTCCCCCTCAAATTATGCTATATAAAGAAAACATTTAAACTCAAAACACAAGAATTCTCAAAACGCATGAAAACAAAACAAGACAACAAAAACATATATAAACTCATATAAACTCATATGGAACCAAGACCATATAAATTTATTTTTATCATGCACTAACTTATTCTCCCCCTTTTTGTCATACATCAAAAAGGGTTAGGAATCACATGTTTAATCAATAATACAAACATTAAGTTCTCCACAAATAAACGAAAATCTAGCAAAATCAAGAGGTTTAGTGAAAATATCGGCTAGTTGCAAATCCGTAGAAACATAATCAATATCTATATCTCCTTTCTCAAAATGATCTCTAAGAAAGTGATATCTAATCTCAATGTGCTTGGTCTTACTATGTTGATTTGCATTCTTAGTCATGTGTATAGTACTAGTATTATCACAAAATATTTTATATGATCAAAATGCAAATCAAAATCAAGGAGAGTATGTTTCATCCAAAGGACTTGTGCACAACAAGCCCCCGCGGCAACATACTCCGCCTCGGCGGTTGAGAGTGCTACGGAATTTTGTTTCCTAGAGGACCATGAAACAAGACAATTACCAAGAAATTGACATGTCCCACTAGTACTCTTTCTATCTACTCTACAACCCACATAGTCGGCATCCGAATAACTCGTCATTGAGAAATCTCCGATTTTCGGATACCATAGACCCATCCCAATAGTGCCCTTAATATAACGAATAATGCGTTTTACCGCAATAAGATGGGACTCTTTAGGACACGATTAAAATCTAGCACAAAGACACACACTAAACATGATATCCGGCCTACTTGCCGTTAAATATAAAAGACTTCCTATCATACTTCTATATAATTTAATATCAACATTTTACCTTGGTCATCTTTATCAAGCTTGGTTGTAGTTGCCATGGGAGTGTTGCAAGTCTTTGAGCCTTCAAGTCCAAACTTCTTTACGAGTTCCTTTGCGTACTTGGCTTGACTTATGAACGTCCCGTTTTGCAATTGCTTGATTTGGAGTCCAAGGAAGAAATTGAGCTCACCCATTGAAGACATTTCAAATTCAAGTTGCATGACCTTTTCAAAATCCTTGCATAAAAGCTCATTAGTAGAACCAAAAATTATATCATCTACATAAATTTGCACAATTAATATATCATTATCAACATGCTTAGTAAATAGAGTTGTGTCTACTTTGCCTTTAACAAAATCATTTGAAATTAGAAAACTAGAAAGCCTTTCATACCAAGCTCTAGGAGCTTGTTTCAATCCATATAAAGCTTTATCAAGTTTAAAAACAAAATCGGGATGAACATGATCAACAAAACCGGAGGTTAAGAAACATAAACTTCTTCATTAATAAAACCATTCAAAAATGCACTTTTCACATCCATTTGAAAAAGTTTAAAATTTTTGAAAGATGCAAAAGCTAGTGTCATCCGTATGGCTTCAAGCCGTGCTACGGGTGCAAAGATCTCCTCAAAGTCAATTCCCTCAACTTGAGTGTAACCTGGGCCACTAACCTAGCTTTATTCCTAATGATATTTCCGGACTCATCCATCTTGTTTCTAAAGATCCACTTAGTACCAATTATTGGTCTATCGTGGGGCTTAGGAACAAGGTGCCAAACTTGGTTGCGCTCAAATTGATTGAGTTTCTCTTGCATGGCAAGCAACCAATATGGGTCCGTCTCGGCTTCGAGAATGCCTTTGGGTTCAAAATGAGAAATGAAAGCAAAGTTACCACATAGGTCATGGAGTTTGGAGCGCGTTGTGACTCCTTTAGATGCATCACCCAAGATGAGCTCCTTAGGATGATTTGTAGCATATCTCCAAGCTTTAGGAAGCGGTTGAGAGCTTTCCTCTTTATCCTCTTGAACATCACCAATTGATTCTTGCTTTTCTTCTTGAGCGGGTGAGTCCTTCAAGGATAGTTTCTCCATGTTTTCACCTAATGGTTCAATCTCTACAACATTCTCAACAAACACATTAGATTCTTCAAATTTAACATGCATGGTTTCTTCAATAGTATGTGAAGATCTATTAAATACTCTATATGCTTTGCTAGTAGAAGAATATCCAACAAAGATAGCTTCATAAGCCTTAGCATCAAATTTACCCAAATTCTCCTTAGTATTTAAAACAAAACACTTGCATCCAAAAACTTTAAAATATGCAACATTAGGTTTTCTAGAATGATACATTTCAAAAGAAGTTTTGGAAGAATTCTTACACACATAAATACGATTTGAAATATAGCATGCGGTGTTTACGGCCTCGGCCCATAAATATTGAGGGAGGTCATATTCACTTATCATTGTCCTAGCCATCTCTTGAAGTGTTCTATTTTTCCTTTCTACTACTCCATTTTGTTGTGGAGTCCTAGGACAAGACATTTCATGCTTGATTCCCTTTTCATCACAATAAGTCATGAAGAGTTGGTTAACAAACTCACCACCTCTATCACTCCTTATTCTCAAAATCGAAAAGCCTTTTCTTTTTCAACCCTTTTTCGAAAAATTTTGAAATGAGAAAAAGTTTGATCTTTATTTTGCAAGAAGAAAACCCAAGTGAAACGGGAAAAATCATCAACTAAATAAATGCAAATCTACTACCATTTAAACTTTTAGTTTGTGTTGGTCAAAAAGATCCATATGAATTAGTTCTAAGGGCCTAGTAGTCATGATATCCTTAATTGGTTTGAAGGAAGACTTGGTTTGTTTCCCAAGTTGGCACGCACCACAAATGCGGTCTTTCTCAAACTTCAAGTAAGGTATACCCTTTACTAAATCCTTAGAATTAATTCTAGCAAGATGGTCAAAAGATGCATGTCCTAATCTTCTATGCCAAAGCCAAGAATTTTCATCAAAAGCATTCAAGCATTTAGTAGAACAATCTAAATTAAGCATGTCAATGATATAAACATTATTGTCACGAAAACCAGTAAGAATACAATCATCGGATTTAACATCAAAAATCTTGCAAGAAGAATCATCAAAAACAACTTTAAGTCCACGGTCACAAAGTTGACTAATGCTAAGCAAATTATGTTTTAAACCATCTACTAAAACAACATTTCTATAATAGGAGATGCACCAATTTGAATGTTACCTATACCGATGATAGTGCCTTTGGAGTCATCCCCGAAGGTGACGGAGCCACCTTCCTCGTACCTTGATAGGGTTGTAAAGTTGTTGATATCCCACGTCATATGTCTTGAACAACCACTATCAAGGTACCACCACTCCCTACGTCTTGGAACCTTGGTGTGTACCTACATCAAATAATTTAGGACTTGATTTTGGTACCCACATTTTCTTGGGTCATAGAGGGTTAGTTTCATTAACCCAAACAAGATTATTTGATCTATTAACTTGGTCATAGCAAAATTTAGCTAAATGTCCATTCTTACCACAATATGTGCATCTATATACTCTACCATATTTGAAAGCATAATGAGTGTGTGATTTGTGAGCATGAGAGTTGTGAGCAAGAAAAGATTTAGCATGTGTAGTGTGAGCATGTGGATTTTTAGCATGAGAGGTGTGCTTTTTGGAAAACTTTTCTTCAAGTTTCTTAGTGTTAAAAGCACAATCTTCAAAACTTTTTCAAAATTAACCATTTTAGTTTTTAAAGAGGAAATTTCTTTTTCATCAACAATAGGAGATTTTCCCTTACAAGAAACCTTGTAGGCATTAAACTCATTTTGAATAGAAATAAGATTAGAAGAAATCATCCTTTTCTTTAGAAACCATAGCAAGTTGATTTTTGAGAAAAGCAACTTCCTTTTGCAATTTTAAGCATTCAAGTTTCTTATTATCATAAGTTTCGGAAAGTTCAACAAAAGCATGTACTAGAACTTCCTTACTTAATTCATCATCTTCATCATCAAGAGATTAAGAGGTTACCTTTGAAGTGTTTGCCATGAAACACATGTTTGCCGTATCCACCTCTTCTTCGGACTCGCTTTCCGAATCCCACGTTGCCTTGTATGCTTTCTTTTCCTCCGGCTTCTTTGGCTTGAAGGAGGAAGTCATCTTCTTCTTGAACTCTGGGCAATCCGCCATGATATGTCCGGGTTTGCGGCAATTGTAGCAAATGATCCTTCTCTCCTCTTTGCCTTCAAATTTTCTTCGGAAATTGAGCTTGTTCTTCCGGTACAACCTCTTGACGTTCCGCACAAGTAGAGTTAGCTCCTCATCTTCTTCTTCGTCTTCTTCATCGTCATCATTCGTGGATGAAGTCTTGAAGGCTATGGATTTCTTCTTTGAAGTAGTGGCCTCTTCTCTTGCCTTCTTCTCCATCTCATGGGTCTTTAGGTTCCCAATGAGACTAATGAGGTCCATCTCGTCCTTGTCGTTCAATTCTTTTAAGGTGGTGGCCTTTATCTCCCATGAAGACGGAAGAGCCCGAATCACTTTCCGCACCTTTTGATCGTTGGAGATGTCATCACCTAAGGAAGAAAGACCATTAGTGATTTTAGTAAATCTTGTAATCATACTATCAATAGACTCATCATCGATCATTTTAAATAACTCATATTGGGACCTCAAGAGATCTATCTTAGCTCTCTTGACTTGTGAAGTCCCTTCGTGTGTGACCAATAAATGTTGCCAAATCTCATAGGCAGATTGGCAATGAATTACCCGTGTAAGGTCATCCTCATTCAAGGCGGTTAATAGGGAGTTTTGGGCCTTGGAGTTAGCCTCATATTCTCTAAAGTTGAAGTCGGTCCAAGTGCTCTCATCACTATCGGGTGCTACATAGGGTTTGGTCAAGGACTTGGCCACTAAGCTACCCAAAGATTGCAAAAATATAGTCATCCTAACCTTCCAAATAGGGAAATTAAGTCCATCAAATTTAGGAGGGGTTTTAATGTTAACGGCCATGTTTACTAGTGTATGAATGTATGAATGAAAATGTTGATTAGCAAATTTAAGGATCTCTCTATGGATGTTAAGTCAAAACCTAGAGTCCAAGCTCTGATACCAATTGAAAATCACCTAGAGGGGGGGGTGAATAGGTGACAATGCTAATCAATGGACAAATTAAAAATTAAGATGTAACAATCACCCAACAAGATTCACAAGATGAATGAAAGCAAGTAAATATAGCAATGATGATGATAAGCAAGTAATAAGTGCAAGAATGTAAACCAAACGCAAACACAAGGATATGTTATCGAGGTTCGAGCACCCAGCTCTACTCCCCGTCTTCCCCAGAAGGATTCTAGCTACTTCCACTATCACAAAGAAATCACAATTACACCGGAGTACCCAACTCCACAATCTCAATTTCAAGCAATTTCTGAGTAGTCAAAAGACCACAAACTCTCTCTTTCAAAAGTCTCTTCCCTTACAAAAGGTCCTTAGAGAACAATGAGTAGGAATGAAGCTCTTGTGTGCAAGGAGAAAAGAAAATGAAATCAGAGAATTCTTTTGAAAAACACTTCAGAAAATGAGAGAATTTCAGCACAAAAATCAAGATCTTTTGAAAGCCTTAAACTTGGAAACTTTTGGAATTTTTCTCTTGTAATTAATTGTTGTAAATAATCTCTCCCCAAACACCCCTATTTATAGGAGAGGGCTAGGGTTAAGGGATAAAACATAATTAGGATTAATCAGAGAGTATTAGGTTTGAAATATATCCCTTAAACTAATTTTAAACACAAAAAGACAAAATATAAAACAGCCCAGAAAATAGCCGTTTACTGTTCAACGGCTAGTCCGGTCGACCGGTCGGTCGACCGCCTATTCAAAAATAGAGCCGTTACAGGCATACGGTCGACCGCCCGGTCGACCCAACAAACCCGAGAGCAAAGCTACTACAGTCAGGTCGACCGGCAAACATGCACACTGATACGTGCATCTGCCAGAACCACGGTCGACTTGTCCGGTCGACTGGACAAGACTGACACAGGCACGGTCGACTGGTGCGGTCGACCGGCTCAGGTCAAAAGATGAGTTTAAAACACAATTTGAAAAGACTTTGATTTTTATGAAAAATATCTTTAAATAGTACTAAGTATAAAACATAAAAATTGATTTGTAGGCAGAGGATTTTGTATCAAAATATTTTTGTACATTTTATAGAAAATCATCTTAGAAACAATATGTGCACAAAAACGTGTGTGATTGAGCTTCAAACCTATCCATCATTCTTTAACAAAATTCTAAACCTATAAAACTAAAAACAAATCTTGTTGAGCAATCATCAAGTCTTGAGCCATGCTATGCCTTGCTAGAGCCCCTTCTTCTATATTCCTTCCTTGATATGCAATATGCCTTCTTTGCTTCATGAAACCTAGAAGTTGTTGCAATAGCTAAGCAATGGCCTCCAAATATGGTACTAACCTGAAACTTATCTTAAACAAACTCATTAGTACCAAATAGCACTAATTTGGTTTGTCATCATCAAAACTCAATAAATGGAGAGTGTAACCTTTGGGCCAACAAGCACCCCCTACACCTATTTAATGCATTGTCCTCAATGAATGTCCTATAAATACAAATACAATAAATAGGAGGAAGAAATAATATCACCGTCTTCGCCGACTCGGGCCGGCTGAAGTGCGAACGCCTAGGCGTTTCCTCAATATGCTCTAGAGGGTTCCAATTTTAGCCCAAAGGTAAAAAGGGAATTCACAAGTATACAAGGGGTGGCTATATCATATAAACTATTATAAAGAACCCCTAATCTTTATTTTATTTATACTTCTATTTTTATTTGTATTTTTATTTATATTTATATTTATTTTTATTTTATTTTTTATATTTTTTTAATTTCTGGTGTATGGTAGACTATGGTCATGTGCACGATGGAGTGAAAAGACTCAGTACAAGTTTAGCCTCTGACTCAGGCTTAGTGGTCAAGAATGGCTTCAGTCTTTTCCCATTCACCTTAAATTCCTTATTACTCTTTGGATCGAAAATTACCACATCACCGTGTGGAAAGACGGTGCGCACAATGAATGGTCCAGACCAATGAGTTTTTAGCTTCCCTGTGAAAATATGAAGCCTCGAGTTGTATAGCAGAACCTTTTCTCCTGGGACAAAATTTTTTCAGTTGATGATTTGGTCATGAAAAATTTTAGTTCTGCTTTTTTTAATCCGTGCGTTCTCGTAGGCCTCATTCTGTATCTCCTCCAACTTTGAGATTTGCAATCTTCTTAGTTCATCAGCTCTAGTCAGATCGAAATTGAGTTGCTTAATAGCCCATAGGGCTCGGTGTTCTAACTCGACTGGCAGATGACAGGCTTTTTCAAATATGATTCTATAACGAGACATCCCCAGGTCCATCTTAAAAGAAGTTCGGTAAGCCTATAACACATCGTTTAGCTTGACCACCATTTCTTTCAGTTTTGTCCAACAGTCTTTTTCAAAATGAGCTTGATTTGTCGATTGGTCACTTCGACTTGACCATTTGTTTGGGGATGATATAGAGTGGATAACTTGTGATTGATGGAATATTTTCACATCAGAGCTTCAAAAACTCTATTGCAGAAATGCAACCCATTATCACTAATTATCGCTCTAGGGGTGTCAAAACAGGAGAAGATATTTTCTTGAGAAATTTGACAACCACTTTGTTGTCATTCGTCTTAGTAGGCACAACTTCTACCCATTTAGAGACGTAATCCACTGCAATCAAGATGAACTGGTTGCCGAAGGAATTTGGGAACGGTCCCATGAAGTCGATATCCCAACATCAAAAATTTCGACTTCGAGAATCAGGTTTAGGGGCATCATGTCTCGTCTCGAAATTTTTCCAGTCTTTTGACAATTTGCACATGACTTACAAAAGTGGAATAAGTCTTTGAACAAAGTGGGCCAGTAAAAACCCACTTTGTAAAACTTTCTCTGCGATTTTGGGGGGACCGAGTGTCCTCCGCATGCAAGTTCATGGCAAAAACTAAGCACACTCCTTTGTTCTTCTTTTGGTATGCATCGTCAAATAATCTGATCAGGACAATACTTAAAAAGATACGACTCTTCTCAGAAGAAGTACCCTACTTGGACAAAGAAGCGACACTGGTCTTGTTTTATCCATTTAGCAGGTAATTGTCCAGTGGCCAGATAGCTGACTATGTCCGCATACCATGGTTCCTTAAAAATAGCCTGGATCTGCTCATCTGGGAAATCCTCATTGATCGGAGCTTGTATTATCGGTGCATTTGGAATTCTTGACAGATGATCAGCTACCACATTTTCTATACCTCTTTTACCCAGATTTTCAGGTCAAATTCTTGAAGCAGAAGGATACACCGAATCAATCGGGCTTTAGCTTCCTTGTTAGTCATGAGGTATTTTAATGCTGAGTGATAGTGAAAATCACGGTCTTTGATCCTAACAAGTAAGACCAGAATTTTTCTAACGCGAAGACAACGGTCAAGAATTCTTTCTCAGTTGTTGTATAATTCTGGTGGGCGTCATTCAGGGTCCTACTCGAGTAGTAGATCGCGTGTTGCCTATTGTCGATGCGCTGTCCAAGACAGCGTCGATAATGTTGGAACTTGCTTTTAATAATACATTTGTGAAGCCATTTCAATGGAGCTCTATCTTACAAGCCTATTAAAGAGTTCTACATGATTAAGAATTCCAAAGAGAGTTGCTATTGATGTGTATTGTAATAATTAATAGTATGTTAAAAGCCTTGAAACACACACACACATCATAGCCATATGAGTCGACTTATACCTCTTAGTAGTCGACTTATACATGGTATAGTCGACTTGACATATTTAGTAGTCGACTAACCTTTGTCCTGCAAATATACCAAATCTCTGTTTTGTGACCAATATGCATTATTAGTCGACTTAACAGACTATCTACTCGACTATAGATGGCCTAGTCGACTAACCCCTTAGTCTGGTCGATGAGTTTCAGTTTTCAGAATCTTGTCCTGTGTTTTGATCTTGACCTAGTCGACTTGACACCTTTTGTAGTCGACTAACCCAGTGTAAATTGCCTAACCTAGTCGACTAACCCCCTACCCCTAGTCGACTAATGTAAGTTTCTGACTGTTGGACAGTTTCTATTTTCTGGTGTTTTATCCAACGTTATCCAACGTTATATATTCAAAATTGACCTGATAACTACCCTAACTGACTATGGATTTCAGCTATAAATAGGTATGTTATTCTAGGCTAAATACACCAATCCAAATCAAAAGTTTTCTAACCAAAACTCTGTTCAAAATTCTGGTTTTCTGAAAACTTGTTTCCACTTTCTGTTTCTTCACCAATTCCTACTCTATTGTGAAGATTTCTGAAAGTCCACCTATAATAGCCCTTGTCCACGATAACATATAGATTCAAGGCATATAGGTTCATTTGTAATCACTCAAAGAGAAGCATTGTACAAGAGCGTCTTCTTGGTGTAGAAGAGAAGTTGTACAAGATGTTTGTCTTCTTGGTGTAAGAGAAGTTGTACACATTTAGCAAAGGGTGTTTTGTCAAGTGGTGTACAAGGTATTGGTTTGAGTGTATCCAAATCAGGAAAAGAAAATCTCAAGCGGATTGCTTGGAGACTGGACGTAGGTCACAAGGACCGA
Organism: Agave tequilana; assembly: GCA_038442645.1. Classification (NCBI taxonomy): domain Eukaryota; kingdom Viridiplantae; phylum Streptophyta; class Magnoliopsida; order Asparagales; family Asparagaceae; genus Agave; species Agave tequilana. The sequence continues at coordinate 57,518 of JAVJIF010006626.1, read as the reverse complement.
ACCAGGATAAATCTCTTGTCTTTACGTTTGCTTTACTTTCTGAGATTTAATTTCCTTTTATTGCAAGTACTTTATTTCTATAACGCTAATATCTTTGTTTGAGTATTGACGTGTATTTTAGATCCAACAATTGGCATCATCTCGGGACAACAATTGGTATCAGAGCCCGGCCCGGCATATAAGCCCTGCATACCCAGTCAACAACCATACAAGGATGGCAACGGAGTTTCTTCGTCACAATTCAAAGAAGAACATTCTACACAACGTCTACCACTATTTGATGGATCCAACTACAACTATTGGAAGTGTAGAATGAAGATTTACTTGCAATCGCTCAACTACGAACTATGGAACATAGTAGAAGCACCGTACACCAAACCAACAACCAACTACACCGCGTGGAGTGATGATCAAAAGAAGAATGCGACCTTGATGCCAAAGCGATGAATGCTTTATTCTGTGCCTTAACTAAAGAAGAATTCAACCTTATGTCAACAACCACTTCTGCAAATCAAATATGGCACACTCTACAGGTAACACATGAAGGTACAAATAAAGTTAAGAAATCTAAAATTTCTGTTCTTGTCCACATGTTTGAACTTTTCAAAATGAAGGAGAATGAAACCATCTCAGAAATGGTTACAAGGTTCACCGACATAGCAAATTCCTTAGCATCCATTGGAAAGGAATACACCCAAGTCAAAAAAGTTCGCAAGATCTTTCGTGCACTCACATTAGATTGGGAGAAGAAGACAACTGTAATCGAAGAAGTGAATGATCTCTCAACAATGTCGTTAGAAAACCTTATTGGTAATCTAATGGCATATGAAGTGCAACTCAAAGATAGAAAGAAGGATGAACAACAATCTCTCTCAAAGAAGAAAGAACTTGCCTTCCATGCATCCTCCGACACGGACAATTCAGATAACGATGAAGAGGAGATGGCAATGCTTTCAAGAAAATTCAGAAAGTTCTTAAAGTAAGGTAAGTTTAAATATTTTAATTATAATAAAACAGGCCATATGAAGAAGGATTGCCCATTGCTCAAAAATAAAGGTAAATTCAAGAGCAAAAAGTTCAGAAAGAAGAAAGACTACCAAGCATCATGGGAAAATAGTGATTCCTCTTCTTCTGATGAAAAAGAAACCACTGAACATGCCAACATCTGTTACATGGCTCTAGAAGAAGATGAAGTACAATTTTCTGAACTCTTAGATGCATTTTAAGAATTATACAATGATCTTAAGAATGAAAAGATAAAGAATAAAGTTTTGATAAAAGAAAATGAAAAACTTTTCAAAAAAAATTCTTTTTATGCTTCTCAAATTTCTTCTATAAATTCTCAAAAAGATGATTTTGAAAAAGTGATATCATCATTAAAAAAAGATAATGAGAATTTATTACAAATACAAAATAATGTTTTATTGAAAAGAGAAACTATGTCTTTAAATGAAAGAATTTCTGTTTTAGATAAAGACATGTCAATTTTCAAAATGAAGTATGAACAGATTTTGAAAAATGTGACTAAATTTAATCAAGGAAAGAAAAGTTGAATGATTTGTTATCATATCAAAAGATGTCACATAATCATTATGGTCTTGGATTTTTTGAAAAATCTACAGATGTTAGTAATCCATATAACTTTTTTGTGAAAAGAAATACTGATATTATTTCAAAAAGAATTAAGAACAAGTTCATATGGATTCCTAAAAACTTAAGCATTGTTGATAAAAATACTTATTTTTCATCATACATACATGATATATGTAATTCATGCAATTATGTGTATACTAACAGATGGAAACCAAATTCAAATTGGGTTTGGTCTCCTAAAGGTTAATGCTTTTATCTTATTATAATTGGTACCATTCTTATGTTTATCTTTCAGGTACTATATAAGAAGTTTGATAAGAAAAATTATTTCAGAACATTTATCATATATATATGTTATGACATTTTTTTTACAGGGGGAGAACACATATTTTTCTATATCTGTTATAACCTCTTTTCTGCAGGGAGAGAACACATAACATATTTTTTGCAGGGAGAGAACATATAACATATTTTCTGTAGGGGGAGTATTCGTGCACACAAAGTGTCATCATCAAAATGGGGGAGAATGTTGGAACTTGCTTTTGATGATACATTTGTGAAGCCATTTCAATGGAGCTCTATCTTACAAGGCTATCCAAGAATTCTACATGATCAAGACTTCCCAAAGAGAGTTGCTATTGATGTGTATTGTAATGGTTAATAGTATGTTAAAAGTCTTGAAACACACACACATATCATAGCCATATTAGTCGACTTATACCTCTTAGTAGTCGACTTATACATGGTATAGTCGACTTGACATATTTAGTAGTCGACTAACCTTTGTCCTGCAAATATACCAACTCTCTATTTTGTGACCAATACACATTATTAGTCGACTTAACAGACTATCTAGTCGACTAATAGATGGCCTAGTCAACTAACCCCTTAGTCTGGTCGACTAGTTTCAGTTTTCAGAATCTTGTCCTGTGTTTTGATCTTGACCTAGTCGACTTGACACCTTTTGTAGTCGACTAACCCAGTGTTTTTTTTAACCTAGTCGACTACCCCCTACCCCTAGTCGACTAATGGTAGTTTCTGACTGTTGGACAGTTTCTATTTTCTGGTGTTTTATCCAAAGTTATTTAACGTTTATATATTCAAAATTGACCTGATAACTACCCTAACTGATTATGGATTTCAGCTATAAATAGGTATGATATTCTAGACTAAATACACCAATCCAAATCAAAAGTTTTCTGACCAAAAACTCTGTTCAAAATTCTGATTTTCTGAAAACTTGTTTCCACTTTCTGTTTCTTCACCAATTCCTACTCTATTGCGAAGATTTCTGAAAGTCCACCTATAATAGCCCTTGTCCACGATCACATACAGATTCAAGGCTTATACGATCATTTGTAATCACTCAAAGAGAAGCATTGTACAAGAGCGTCTTCTTGGTGTAGAAGAGAAGTTGTACAAGGTGTTTGTCTTCTTGGGTAAGAGGAGTTGTACACATTTGGCAAAGGGTGTTTTGTCAAGTGGTGTACAAGGTATTAGTTTTGGGTGTATCCAAATCAGGAAAGGAAAATCTCAAACGGATTGCTTGGGGACTAGACGTAGGTCATAAGGACCGAACCAGGATAAATTTCTTGTCTTTGCGTTTTTCTGAGTTTTATCTTGTGAATTTTTATTTCCTGCAAGTAGTTTTATTTAAAAAATTTATAAACACTATTCACCCCAATCTAGTGTTTGTGTTGCTTGAATATAGATCCTACAAATAGCAAAATAAGAGGCATCGCACATGATTTTAAATGGTTGTGCCCAATCTGGAGAAGAAATAATAGGCGCAGATATAAGGTCTTGTTTAAGCTTTTCCCATGATTTGAAACATACTTCGTTAAAATCAAAGGGCATGTCCTTTGCGAGCAGGTTAGTTAAGGGCCTAGAGATTTTGCTAAAGTCCTTAATAAACCGTCGGTAGAATCCAGCATGCCCTAGAAAGGATCTGATATTCTTGATACTTTTGGGTGGTGAAAACTTAGCAATCACTTCTATTTTTACCTTGTCCACTTCAATGCCTCTCCTAGAAATCTCATGGGCTAAGACAATCCCATGTCTTACCATGAAGTGACATTTCTCCCAGTTTAGAGTTAAATTCTTTTTCTTGCATCTTTGCAGAACCAACTCTAGATGGGAAGAAACTGATCAATGAATCTCCGTAGATGGAGAAGTCATCCATAAAAATCTAAAGAAAATGTTCCACCATGTCGGAGAACAAACTGAGCATGCACTGTTGGAATGTCGCGGGAGCGTTGCACAATCCAAAGGGCATGCGTCGGTAAGCGAAGGTTCCAAATGGGCAGGTGAACATAGTCTTCTCCTGGTCTTCTGCAGCAATGGGGATCTAATTGTATCCCGAGTACCCATCTAGAAAACAATGGTACTCATGTCCAGCCAAGCGTTCAAGCATTTGGTCGATGAAGGGCAGCGGGAAGTGGTCCTTACGAGTGGCCACATTCAACTTTCTATAGTCAATACTAACACGAACCTTGGTAGGCAGTCTTGTTTGTATCAACTCTTTCTGCTCATTCTCTACCACCGTAAAATCAGCTTTCTTGGGGACTGCATGAACTGGGCTAACCCATTGGCTACCAGAAATGGGATAAATGATCTCATTATCTAATAGTTTTAAAATTTTGTTTTTACAGCTTGTTGCTTGAGTGGGTTAAGCCTACATTATGGGTCCCTCCTGGGAATCGCTTCATCATTTAAATGAATTCTATGTTGAATTATTGCTGGACTTATCCCCTTAATATCTTTCATTGTCCATCCAATGGCTTCCCTATGTCTCTTCAAAATAGACATCAAGCTGTCCTCTTGTTGCTCAGTCAGATGGGATGCTATGATGACTGGCAAGGTTTCTCTTCCGCCCAGATAGGCGTACTTGAGGTGTTCAGGTAAGGCTTTTAGCTCTTGGGAAGGTGTTACTTCATTAGAGGTAATATCCAGACTTTCAATCCTGTGATGAGGTACACTTGGGCTTGACGCCCAGTCCACTGCCGAATCTACGATCTGGTCTAGATTAAAATCCTCAGACTCTAGGTCAAACTCTGCCTCTGTTTCTATCTCCATGCTTCCTCATGCTTACTGGTCAAATTTTCAATGGAATTGACCTCAAAAAATCTGATCATTTATATCCCTGGGTTGTCTTCCAAGATTAAAGACATTGACTTCCGTTGTCATATCTCCAAAAGTCAATCGCATGGACTCATTCCTACAGTTGATTATGGCATTGGCTGTAGTAAGGAATGGGCACCCTAAAATGATCGGCGTTTGAGACCGTGGATTTGACACTGGTTGGGTCTCAAGTATAATGAAGTCAACGGGGTAGATGAAATTCCCGACCCAGATAAGGACATCTGTGATTTTCTCCTTAGTAATTTTCACAGATCGGTCTGCTAACTGGATAGCGACTCGAGTTGGACTCAGCTCGCCCAACCCAAGTTGTTGGTATACTGAGAGAGGCAGCAAGTTAATCTTGCCCCCAGGTCAAGGAGTACTCGGCTAATTTTCGTTTGTCCTATGGTGCAGGAAATTGTGGGACATCCGGGATCTTTGTATTTCACCGGAATAAGACCAAGCAGAATTTTGCTTATGTTTGTTTTCAAGAACACTTTCTTGGGCATATTGCTCTTTCTCTTCTTCGTGTACATATCCTTAAGAAATTTCGCACATGCTGGGACTTGTTGGATAGCATCAAGAAGAGGCATCAATTTGACCTGATTAAACATCTCAAGTATCTTTTTCATGTGCATATTTTATTATTGTTCCTAAGCTTATTAGAAAAGGGTGCTACAGAATTGTGAACTTCCTCAGCAGCTGTGTCCTTATCAGACTTTTGTGGAGCAGATTGGGAGGAGCTAGCAGATGTGGAGGCAGGAGCATGATCAATGTGAGTAGGATTTTTCTGCTGATAGACCTGATTGTCCACCTTCTTTCCTGATCGAAGAGTATGAACAACATTGCACTGGTTGATCTGAGGATCCTGAATTTCATACGTTTGATTGAAATTCTTAGGGTTAACTAGCGGCTGACTAGGTAAAGTACCATTTGGTCTTTCACTTAGAGAGTTAGCTAATTGACTCATCTACATTTCCAATCTCGATATGGCCTGTGAATGGTTGCTCAATGTTTGTCCTTGATTTTGCATGAAGGCAGTTTGGGACCTTATAAAAGCCTCCATACTCTCTTCCAATTTACTGAATTTCTTCTCCATTGGTGAACTTTGAAAGGAGGAAGATGGAGCTTGACTGAAAAAATTTGCTTGATGACTGGGATGGTGAAGATTATTGGGGAAATTTGGCCTAGGAGAATTGTTCTGGGCCTAAGAGAAATTTGGGTCATTTCTCCAATCGGGATTGTAAGTTTACGAGTACGGATTGTGTTGCGGCCGTGAGTAGGCCGCATTCATGTGTTCCAGCGGTACTTGCCAAGTCTGAAAAACAGGATACTCTTCAAAAACATGGTTCGGTGCCTGATAGTATGAACAACCCGGATTATGAATTGGTGGTGGGTTGATTTGGTTGATATTGGTTGGCTCTTTTATTTCTAGAGCCTCTATTCTCCTCATCAGGGTTGCGATCTTAGCTTCAGCAGTTATGCATGATTCTAAGGATAGGAGCCCTCTTTTCGAAGCTATGGACTGTAAATTCCTTGGTTTTTCTGAGGTTGGCTCCCATTGTAGGGTTTTCTCAGCTAGATCCTTAAACAAATCCCAACCCTGATTTTCATCCTTTTCAAGAACCCCCCCTGACACATAGTTTCTAACAGGGTTTTCGTTTGATAATCCAAACCATCATAATGGATTTGACATTGACGCTATTTCTCTACACCGTGTGAGGGCACTGAGTTAAGAGATCTTTGAATCACTCAAAGTATCTCCAGAATCGTTCGCTCTGTTCTTGTCTAAACTGCATGATATTCTTTTTGATGAGGGTAGTCTTGTGGATTGGGTAAAATTTCTTCAAGAAGGCCTTGACAAAATCGTCCCACATTGTAACTGAATCTACAGCCAAACTGTATAACTATTTTTTAGCTAGGTCCATTAGGGAGAAGGGAATGAAACGTAACCTAACGCCATCGTCTCCTAGCTGGAGAATGCGCATCATGAGGTATACTTCTTCAAATTCCCTAATAAAGAAGTATGCATCCTCCGATTCTAAATCATGAAATTTTAGAAGAGTGTTGATGAATTGGGGCTTTAACTCGAAGTTATTACCATTCGCTTCAGGAAGTTTTATACAAGATGGGAGTGAGATTTCAATCGGGTAAAATCTGTCCTGTAGCGATGCCATCACTGGTTCTGGATGCAGGGCAGAGAAGAGTTTCTGGTTAATCTAGAAGTTACAGGATCTCTCACCCACTCTTGCATGCAGCACACCACAAACAACGTATAGACAACAAACAAGCAAAAAGAATAAAAAACAAACAAAAAGAAAGAGAAACAACCACCAAGCCTTAGTCTAAGATACCTAGACCTAGGCGACTCCTAACTGGTCGATTCTCCGGGGGAAGTTGTTGCAGGAACTCGACTACAAGCTAATCGGTCAGGAAAGGGCAAAACTCAGTGAGAGGTATTCAGGCGTGAGACTCGGGCCTTAATTACGCCAAACCACAGAGCTTTCGAGGCTTAACCTCTCAATCCTCTTTCCTTAGACACAAATTTTACAGGAGTATAGTTTTTTCAATTTTCACCCTGGTTAATCTCTTAGTGAGTCCGAGATGTCCCTAGGGCCAACGTCTATCAATTTTTAGTTAAGGCTCGGGTTGTGTGAGTGCACTTGGAGATGGTTTTTGGGCTAAGGAAGAGTGATGAAATCCCAACCTTATCTTGTTATTTAGGTTTTGCCCTTAATGTCAATTGTGCAAGTGTACAGTATATTCACAAAAAGATAACACTCAAAGTGATAAATCACTCTAAAATATTGGTCCTATTCTATATGGAATGCACACGCACCTTTCTCCAGCACTCTTCAACAGATATTGAAATGAATTGAAATAGACACGTGCCCTAAATGTAAGAGTCTAATCCAATTTTCAATTTAGCAACAAATAGATTTTTGTTGAGTTTATTACAAATGTATAAGGTGAAGCATACAAGTGAAAAAATTTGAGAAAATAATTTTTCAGCAACTCTGCAGAAGAGCTTTTTGTTAGTACATCAATCGAAAAAAATCCACTTTTACACGAATTCTCCGAGGGCAAATTAATTCCTCGTGCAATGTCTTTGGCCACCACTTTTGCTTCTCGTAATAGTTAGCTCCTTGGTACTTCTCGTACATACAAAAACAAAGAAAAATCTTTAGTGTTGAACAATAAAGTCGTTCCCTCCCCGACAACGACGCCAAAATTTGATCGGCAAAAAGCAAGCTCAAAAATAAGGAAAGGAGTGATGGTCGATGTTACTACTTTTGCGATTCTTCCATAATAGCAAAGTGGCTATACGGGTATAGACTGTCCAAAAATCACTGAGGACAAGTTATCAGAAAGCAGAGTCCAAACTCCAAACGCAAGGCTAATCATAGTCACTAGCGTTGTACCATGACACGAAGGATGAAAATCGCGTCTCAACATTGCTACCAAGACGCAGAGCTTGAAGGCCGCGTCTCAGCAATACTGAAGTACCAAGACGCAGGGTTAAAATCCACGTCTCTACTTCACTGCAATGACCAAGACGTAGAACCCAAAGTCTGCGTCTCACATAAAGCTTGACGCAGGACTTGAAACTCATATTTCAACCAAATACGAAGCTCAAGCGTTACCTCAACGGCTAAACATGAGGCTCGAAGCCTGCATTTCAAGCAGAAAGGAACCCTACGTCTCTGTTATAACTGTCCTCATTACTAGGTCAATTACTGCCCACGTAATGAGGGAGTTAACCCCCATTATGGAGGATTTTTAGGGGATAGTTCTACCTCTGAAACCCCTATAAATAGCTCAGTTCGCTACTGAAGAGGGGTCAAAAAAGGTTTCTAGTCACTAAGTGTTGAATCTTGATCAGAGCTTCTAGCTGAGACACACTTAAGAGTTCAACTCTTCAAACAACTTGCTAAGTACAAGTTTGTTTTTGCCTCAAATCTCTTTGAGATTTTATTGGAGAGGAGTTGTGCTACTCCGTCCATAGTCTGAAGAGAAGATTCCCAGAAGACTGTGACGCTCACCGGTCAATGAAAAATAAGATTCACTTTCCACCGCCACAATAAGAACCCAATATTAAACAAAGAGAAGATTTGATCTTGAACATCTTCTCTCTCTTGTAATCGGAAGTTTTTTTATTGTTGTTGTAACTTTCTTTACAGTCAAATAAAGAATTTACATGCCCTCAAATTTCTTCCAACAAACAAGAAATGGCGACTCCGCTGGGGACAACTTTCTCCACTGATGAGCAAGTCATGGCGCAAGGTGACGTCACTTGCATGGGAAAAATGGTCGAATCACTTATCGTAGAATTCGATCAGGTAAAATATGAAGAGTTCCTCTCTTCCGGCTCCAAGAGCCCTAGGGCGCGACAGTACCGCAAAGTCTCCTCAGAGATCCGCTCTCAGGTCCCTTCAAAGGATTCCCTGAATACGGTCTGCGCAGAGAACATCGTGGCCGGATGTATCACACGTAAGGCCCGCGTCAATGTCTCCCGCGAGACCCGCGAGATCAACATTGTTGATGTTCAGCCCGCTCACGCCCATCCTCTTCCTCAGCTCCAGGTTACCAGGTTCCCAACAACCCGTACGACGTAACCGGAACGCTGAACGTCGATATAGGCGACGCGCGCGTCAACTACAGACGCAAGAAGCTAGAACAACTATCTGTCCAGTAGATATAGAACGTGAGGCTCAGGTTCGCGTCTCTTCTGAGTTACATCAAACGTATGAAGTCCGTGTTTTGAGACCAAAACGCGAAGCTCAAAAGGCTTGCATTTCTGAGGCTTCACTTCCCAAACGCGACGTTCAGCAGCGCGAGGTCCATGCCCTTCCCCAGAGACACGAGACCCGCGTCTCTACAACCAAATGCGGGACTCAGAAGGTCCACGTTTCTCAAGTGTTGCTAGCCAGATGCGACAATCAGCAATGCAAGTTCCACATCTCTTCTCTGCAGAGGCGCGAGACCCGCGTTTCAAAGTCAAAACGCGACAGCCACGTCTGTTCTACAGAATGTGAGCTTCGTGTTTTTGAACCCTGCGTTTTAGAGTTGCGACGCAAGGATGGCTCTCAAAAGCTGAAAAGCCCTCGAAAACCTGAGGCTAGTCTCTTTGATCCCCCTCTGACAGATTTAAGTGACTACTTGACAAAGAAAAGGAGTGCTAATCAGATTGCTCCATTATGTTGTGTGAACGGCTCATCACAGCAATGCTTTCTGAATGTGGCTGCAGTTCACATGCGAGCAAGCAGTCGATATTCAGACGATTAACTTCAACCTCCCGATCAGCCAAAAGGCGTCATTCTCATAGAAGGGGAACCTTCTTTGACACGGAATACCCAAAGTCACTGCAAACATGGCAGGTCCAAGCACTACGCCAAGCAGAAGTAGGAAAAAATAACCGGCAGTCAGCTCTGATGAGTCTGATACAGAACTAAGAGTGTACTAATATACTCGCACTCAGACTGGTGCGGTAGCCCCAGTTGATTACAGTGCCTTAGCCTGAGGCATTGAAGTCAGTGAATCACACTCCCAGGCCTCAAACTCTTCAGTTGAGAAAGAAGCCTTTGCGTATATGGCAAACACTCCCGAGGAGACGACCAGGAGCCTGGAATAGCAAGCCCAGGTCCAGAGGGAACAATTCGATATAATTCGCGCCCAACAAGAATCTATCGATACTCTCAAACAGATGCTTGCACAGTTACTCGAAGACAAGAAGAAGTCGAATGCCCAAACTTCTTCTAAAAAGTCTAAAGGCAAGCGAAAGGAAGGGGAAAGCTCATCTTCTGTGCACATAGAAGAGGTGAATCAGTCCAACTCTGAGTCGTCTAAATCCTCATCTAAAGAGGGAGGCAATCCAGAGAACGGGGGTATTCATTCTAAAAGAATGAATAAATTAGAGCAACGTCTAGAAGCCCTTACCAATCGAAAAGGCCTCTAAGAAGCAGGAGTAGTCCGATCGTACCCAGCAGAATGAGATCTTTTCCCGTACCCTCCCAAGTTCAAAGCCCGATTGTACAGGTCTTTGATGGCAAAGGGTCACCGAACCAACACATCTACTGCATCAAGTCTTAGACGGGGAATGTAGTAGATAACGATGCCATACTGGCATGTTTATTCATCTGTACCCTGAAGGGACTATCCTTCGAATGGTTCATGAAACTCCCTGAAGACTCTATCAAAAACTAGGGTGATTTGAAAAAACTCTTCCTTACACGCTTCTTTGAAGATGACTCGAAGGTTATCATGCCAACTCTCCTGGCAACAAAGCAACAGAAAGGAGAGTCGGTCAAAGCATTTATGGAGAGATTTCAGAATATGGCACTCTGATATCCTAGCGGTATGAACTAGGCCACCCTGGTGGAAATATGCTATCACAATTTATAAACTTCACTCCTAACCCAGATAGGAGTTACTGAAAGCCGCATCTGGAAGCAATTGGTCCAGCAAGGTGAACAAGTTGAAGAGATTATCGCCAGGATTAGGCAGAAGAAAACAAGCTCAGACCTGAAAAGTCGACAAGGCGCGCGCCAGAAGTATCTTTCCAATCAAAAAGGAAGGATACATTAGCGACAGAGACGAAATCCCCCGCTAAACCTCAGCCAACCAGAGGGGGTGGTTCTCCAAGTCAACCGCGCACCAGTAGGCAGTACTCCTTTAAGGACGAACACGTCGATTCGTTGTTCAAGCTAATTAACAAGAGCAACAGATTAAAACTTCCTGAAGCTAGACGTCCTGAGGAGGTCGGCAAGACCGATAATCCCAACTATTGCCTGTATCATAGGATGCTGGGGCACCCCACCAAGAGCTGTTATATCTTCGAAGATATTCTTCAAGCTCTGATCAATGCGGAAGTACTCAAGCTCCGTCCAGAGCAGAAGAAAGTGACGGCTAACATAACGTCATTTCTTCAGTTCAATAATCAGCCTCCTACTCCAGCCGGAGTAGTTCCCATTCCAAAAGGGGAACTAAGGATGATCAATACAGACCCACATCACCACAAGAGAAGGGTCTTGTACCTATCCCTACACCTCAGGGAGAAATTATGTGGGTTCTGTAACACCCCGTTCCCGGAATACGTGCTTAGTTGCGTATTCAGATTTTCGGTCATATTTTTTCGATTTGTTTCCTGTATTTATTCTGTATTATGAATTCTTTATATGATTGTTTTGTCTTGGATTTGGGTTCGTGGATTCGGAGTCAACCTTAGTTTGAACCGAAGGCCCGATCCCAGAGTATTGCTCGGTTTGGACATTCTGATAATTAGATTTGACCGATTTTAATTTTAAACATCGTTTTCCAATATTTTAGATTTTATATGATTTTCTGGAATTTTCTTGGATTAAAAGGAATTTCTTCAAAACCGGTGTCGGCCAGTGCCGTTGACCGATTCCTGGATTTTTAATTCTTAAACGGTTTGGAATTTCTAAATGATTCTTTAGACATTATTCCTTAGAATCATATTTTCTACCTACATTCTTTTTCTGAGGATTTTTGGATTTTATGAAAATTCCAACGGAGTCTGTAAATTATTGATTCCAGGATTTTTAGTTTTAAAACTATAAAGTATTTCTTCAAACGGATTTCACTATGATACTTAGTATAATATTCTTGATTTTTGATAATTATTTCGGGTCGTTCCGAGATACTTGAATTTCGGACGATTCCGGCATTTTCCGAAATGTTTTCCGCATCCATGATTTAAACCCGGGAATCAACCTTTTCAATATTTTCATCTTTCAAGTCAAAGAGAAATATCTTCTCATTGTAATTTCTTTTCTTTTTCCTTTTCCTTTTTCCTTCCTCCACAACCACAAGCTTTTCTATCTTCCAAAAATCCCACTTCCTCCAAAATTCCAACACCACACACTTCCACCTACTTCCTCCATTAAATGCATCTCTTTTTCTCTCTCTTCCATGGCTTGCCAAGTGTGGCTAGAGGAGACACCTCATCCTCCCTTATTTGCAATTAAGTCCCTCTCTTTTGTTTAATTGCAACTCCTTTACAAAATCTCAAACCTATATAAACTTTCCCTTTACATTTCTATTTTTTTCCTTTTCTTTCTTTTCTCCTCTCATTTCTTTCTTCTTCTTCTTCTTCTCCAAGAGAACCGGCCGACCCAACCTCCGGCCAGCCACCTCCGGCCACGTCGCCGGCGAGGACTCCTCCCTACTCCGGCCAAGCTCCACCTCCTCCATCACCAACAACAACAACTCCTCCATCTCCTTCTTCCTCAAGGATCATCACCAACTCTACCTTTCCTCTTCCTCTCCATCATCAATTTGGTGAGTAATCTTCCTCATCTAGACTTGATTTATTCTTAGTATGTTTGTATTTTCATATCTTGTACAAATATGTCTTCAAATCCATGATTAATTAGTCATCAAACCAAAACCCTAGAAATCTGTTCTGTTTGCTGTTTTCCCACGATTAGTCGACTTGACCTAGCCATTAGTCGACTAACCCTTTCATTTGAAACTTAACCATTTTCTGGAAACACAGTTTTAGTCGACTTAGCCCAATTATTAGTCGACTATAGACCCTTAGTCGACTGCACCCATGACCCTAGTCGACTAGATTTTCCTGTGACTAAAAACCCCAACTCTCGGCTCCAGTCGACTTATGCCTAAACTATTATTCGACTTGACCCCCTAGTCGACTAACTATTCCTCCCTAATCGACTAACCTATTCCTGAACCAAACCCCAATTCTCTGTATCTCAGATTTAGTCGACTTAAGTATCTGTTAGTCGACTTGTAGTTCCCTGTTAGTCGACTACCATTTTTACCTAGTCGACTAACTCTTTCTGAAACAGAATCCCAACTCTCTGGGACCCAGTATTAGTCGACTATACCAGACTGTTAGTCGACTAACCCCTTTATTAGTCGACTACTCATCCTACCCTAGTCGACTAATTCTGTCTGTTTGTTACAGTTATTTACCTTCTCAAACTTGGATCTTATACTTGGTTATATGTTGTATATTATACTTCTTGACTTGTATCTTGACTAACATCATCTTCACTTCTCTCTTTCTCTCTCCTCTTCACTCTACATATATATATATCATAGTTTATGGCGTGCCCCGGATTTCGTGGATTTCGGATCTTTCGGCGCTTTGAGGATTTAGGCGAGTAGTCTCGCTCTTCTCTTATCTCTATTTGAGTCTCCAGTTTCGTCGGAACGATAAGTATTTCATTTCCTATTTTCATGTATTTGATTCCATGTCTATATATATCTTTTGATGCTTTTATACCATGCGTGGCCGACCCTTCGTGGTCGTTGACTTCTAGATTTCTGCTATGTTATCATTGCCATGTTATTGCCTCGGACATATCAGTTGCATGCTTACTTTTAACACATGTATATCACCTTACATCTGGCGTGGTATCACCTGACCTCTAGTATGGTATCACCTGACTACCTGTCATGCCACTATTTGGCAAGACCCTATTATTATGACCACGACTTACCACTGACCTAATATCTATCTCTTGACTATGCTTGGTTGTTTACTAAATATCACCACTCTGTCATGCTATCACTTGACACCCAGCATGATGTACTTGACTTGTGATTGTCATCTTTACGGGAATCCTGATTTGTTATCCTGTATCATGATCAGTGACCTGTATATTGTATTCCTGCTTTACATGCAGTGACCTGACTGTATAGTACTTATGTACTCCAGATTTCCTGATCATGTCCTGATTCTATTATTCCCGTAAAGTGATAATTAAACTATTGAATCCTAAAAAGGACCAACTTGTATTGGGTCGGGGGAAATATGCGGATATCGATATGTGTTCGTGTTTATAGTGGCATTAGGTTGTGCACTATATCCGGTCTGACCTGTGGTACTCCAGGGGACCGAGGGAGAGCTGGCTCCCTTATTACTGTTATGATAGGGCATACATAAGTCCCTCCTGTTTAGCCTAGCGGCTGGCTTTCGTTTCCATGCAACGGAACAATCCTGGACCGTGGTCCCGGGCATGCACGGGACCCACTGTAAACATAGTTCGTTGATACAACCGCTATTTCCAATAACAACCTCGACTTTCTATATATGGAAGTATGTGAGTTGGGATATATACCGAGACACATACCTAGATATATGGTAAGACGAGTAATAATAAAGTGTCATAATAACTGGCTCTTTAAGTTGTAAGTAGAGGTATGTGGAATGGGACGCATACTAAAGCCTGCAACTTAAATGGCTCTGAATCTGTGATATGCATTACTATATTTGCTAGTCTTGGATTTTACTTCGAATTTCCGGTTTTATGAGTATTATCGTACTAACGGCTCATATTCTGCTTTATCCTGGATTTCCTGTTTTATGGATATTATTATATACTTGTTCATATATACTTCCTTTGTGTTCTAACCCTCCTGTCTCCTGTACTTGACACTTGTGCTCCTCCTGGCTCGCCACCTGGACTTCATATTACTACTCGCCTGGGGAGTTTCACTGACTCCCCTGGATTCTTATGTCCAGGTCATGGAGCCCGGAGCGTATGGATTTCCCCCGTTACTGCTCAGAGTGGCGCAGCGGTATCGTGGATCTCCAGACGACAGTCCAGAGCCACATCCTTCCAGACCCCTTTGTGCCTCTCGAGTTTTTCCTTAGCAAACTCGTGAGTGCCCTATTTCTATTTACTCTTGTACTTTTCCTTGTATACCTGTATGTGAGCTCCCTTTTGTACCATTCACATATGTATATCTCTTGTACTCTCGCATTTGCGCATATCTGTGATGTATTATTATTGTAATATTCATCACCTCTGGTGATAACCCTGTGATTGTATATATATGTGTTGGAATGTATAATGCACCATTTGCTTCCGTACTCTGATTCTTGTTTGTACTGATGCTTAGCGTATATACGGGAAGGTACTTCGGACTTACGTATATACGTTGCAGTGACGTCCCCGTATCCGCGGGATCGGGGCGTTACAGGTTGGTATCAGAGCTTAGGCTCTAAACATCTTCAGTACGTCCAGACGGCAAATTAATGGTAAAGTGATTTGCAACTGGAATACATGAGTCTTGGTTATACATTCCAACTACAAGTGCAGAGTTATCTATTTCTTGACTATCTTTCCCTTGATTTCAAATCCCTCCTTGACTATCTTTCCTTTGATTCCAAATTCCTCCTATCCTTTCCCTGTTTTGGTTTTATGTTTTGATTTTATGAAGCCTTATACTATTTTAAGATATGACTAGACTAGAGAGGTAGTGGCTGGTTCAGAATGAAGCTATTATGTGATCTCTTCGGCCAATTCTATGAAGCTTGGTATTCTCCAGATCGATCTTGATCTGGCTATCTTTCAGAGGACAGCAGTCGGATTCTTAATTATCGGTCTTCTTTATTATGCTCAGGATTTTCGGGGTTTTCTTTATTTCACAGCCACGACATCATCAGTATTATTCAGCATTATTCTAAAAGATTTATTACACAGCCACGACATCATCAGCCGGAAATGCAGAGTATGATTATTATTCAGTTGACTTGAGAGCCCTACCTATAGTGCTTCATATCTTAATTGGTATAAAATTCCACCCTTGTCCCTTTTGTGTTCAATTCACCCCTTAACGAAATTGCGAGGATGCAATTTTTTGTAAGGTGGATGGATTGTAACACCCCGTTCCCAGAATACGTGCTTAGTTGCGTATTCAGATTTTCGGTCGTATTTTTTCGATTTGTTTCCTGTATTTATTCTGTATTATGAATTCTTTATATGATTGTTTTGTCTTGGATTTGGGTTCGTGAATTCGGAGTCAACCTTAGTTTGAACCGAAGGCCCGATCCCAGAGTATTGCTCGGTTTGGACATTCTGATAATTAGATTTGACCGATTTTAATTTTAAACATCGTTTTCCAATATTTTAGATTTTATATGATTTTCTGGAATTTTCTTGGATTAAAAGGAATTTCTTCAAAACCGGTGTCGGCCAGTGCCGTTGACCGATTCCTGGATTTTTAATTCTTAAACGGTTTGGAATTTCTAAATGATTCTTTAGACATTATTCCTTAGAATCATATTTTCTACCTACATTCTTTTTCTGAGGATTTTTGGATTTTATGAAAATTCCAACGGAGTCGGTAAATTATTGATTCCAGGATTTTTAGTTTTAAAACTATAAAGTATTTCTTCAAACGGATTTCACTATGATACTTAGTATAATATTCTTGATTTTTGATAATTATTTCGGGTCGTTCCGAGATACTTGAATTTCGGACGATTCCGGCATTTTCCGAAATGTTTTCCGCATCCATGATTTAAACCCGGGAATCAGCCTTTTCAATATTTTCATCTTTCAAGTCAAAGAGAAATATCTTCTCATTGTAATTTCTTTTCTTTTTCCTTTTCCTTTTTTCCTTCCTCCACAACCACAAGCTTTTCTATCTTCCAAAAATCCCACTTCCTCCAAAATTCCAACACCACACACTTCCACCTACTTCCTCCATTAAATGCATCTCTTTTTCTCTCTCTTCCATGGCTTGCCAAGTGTGGCTAGAGGAGACACCTCATCCTCCCTTATTTGCAATTAAGTCCCTCTCTTTTGTTTAATTGCAACTCCTTTACAAAATCTCAAACCTATATAAACTTTCCCTTTACATTTCTATTTTTTTCCTTTTCTTTCTTTTCTCCTCTCATTTCTTTCTTCTTCTTCTTCTTCTCCAAGAGAACCGGCCGACCCAACCTCCGGCCAGCCACCTCCGGCCACGTCGCCGGCGAGGACTCCTCCCTACTCCGGCCAAGCTCCACCTCCTCCATCACCAACAACAACAACTCCTCCATCTCCTTCTTCCTCAAGGATCATCACCAACTCTACCTTTCCTCTTCCTCTCCATCATCAATTTGGTGAGTAATCTTCCTCATCTAGACTTGATTTATTCTTAGTATGTTTGTATTTTCATATCTTGTACAAATATGTCTTCAAATCCATGATTAATTAGTCATCAAACCAAAACCCTAGAAATCTGTTCTGTTTGCTGTTTTCCCACGATTAGTCGACTTGACCTAGCCATTAGTCGACTAACCCTTTCATTTGAAACTTAACCATTTTCTGGAAACACAGTTTTAGTCGACTTAGCCCAATTATTAGTCGACTATAGACCCTTAGTCGACTGCACCCATGACCCTAGTCGACTAGATTTTCCTGTGACTAAAAACCCCAACTCTCGGCTCCAGTCGACTTATGCCTAAACTATTAGTCGACTTGACCCCCTAGTCGACTAACTATTCCTCCCTAATCGACTAACCTATTCCTGAACCAAAACCCCAATTCTCTGTATCTCAGATTTAGTCGACTTAAGTATCTGTTAGTCGACTTGTAGTTCCCTGTTAGTCGACTACCCTTTTTACCTAGTCGACTAACTCTTTCTGAAACAGAATCCCAACTCTCTGGGACCCAGTATTAGTCGACTATACCAGACTGTTAGTCGACTAACCCCTTTATTAGTCGACTACTCATCCTACCCTAGTCGACTAATTCTGTCTGTTTGTTACAGTTATTTACCTTCTCAAACTTGGATCTTATACTTGGTTTATATGTTGTATATTATACTTCTTGACTTGTATCTTGACTAACATCATCTTCACTTCTCTCTTTCTCTCTCCTCTTCACTCTACATATATATATCATAGTTTATGGCGTGCCCCGGATTTCGTGGATTTCGGATCTTTCGGCGCTTTGAGGATTTAGGCGAGTAGTCTCGCTCTTCTCTTATCTCTATTTGAGTCTCCAGTTTCGTCGGAACGATAAGTATTTCATTTCCTATTTTCATGTATTTGATTCCATGTCTATATATATCTTTTGATGCTTTTATACCATGCGTGGCCGACCCTTCGTGGTCGTTGACTTCTAGATTTCTGCTATGTTATCATTGCCATGTTATTGCCTCGGACATATCAGTTGCATGCTTACTTTTAACACATGTATATCACCTTACATCTGGCGTGGTATCACCTGACCTCTAGTATGGTATCACCTGACTACCTGTCATGCCACTATTTGGCAAGACCCTATTATTATGACCACGACTTACCACTGACCTAATATCTATCTCTTGACTATGCTTGGTTGTTTACTAATATCACCACTCTGTCATGCTATCACTTGACACCCAGCATGATGTACTTGACTTGTGATTGTCATCTTTACGGGAATCCTGATTTGTTATCCTGTATCATGATCAGTGACCTGTATATTGTATTCCTGCTTTACATGCAGTGACCTGACTGTATAGTACTTATGTACTCCAGATTTCCTGATCATGTCCTGATTCTATTATTCCCGTAAAGTGATAATTAAACTATTGAATCCTAAAAAGGACCAACTTGTATTGGGTCGGGGGAAATATGCGGATATCGATATGTGTTCGTGTTTACAGTGGCATTAGGTTGTGCACTATATCCGGTCTGACCTGTGGTACTCCAGGGGACCGAGGGAGAGCTGGCTCCCTTATTACTGTTATGATAGGGCATACATAAGTCCCTCCTGTTTAGCCTAGCGGCTGGCTTCCGTTTCCATGCAACGGAACAATCCTGGACCGTGGTCCCGGGCATGCACGGGACCCACTGTAAACATAGTTCGTTGATACAACCGCTATTTCCAATAACAACCTCGACTTTCTATATATGGAAGTATGTGAGTTGGGATATATACCGAGACACATACCTAGATATATGGTAAGACGAGTAATAATAAAGTGTCATAATAACTGGCTCTTTAAGTTGTAAGTAGAGGTATGTGGAATGGGACGCATACTAAAGCCTGCAACTTAAATGGCTCTGAATCTGTGATATGCATTACTATATTTGCTAGTCTTGGATTTTACTTCGAATTTCCGGTTTTATGAGTATTATCGTACTAACGGCTCATATTCTGCTTTATCCTGGATTTCCTGTTTTATGGATATTATTATATACTTGTTCATATATACTTCCTTTGTGTTCTAACCCTCCTGTCTCCTGTACTTGACACTTGTGCTCCTCCTGGCTCGCCACCTGGCCTTCATATTACTACTCGCCTGGGGAGTTTCACTGACTCCCCTGGATTCTTATGTCCAGGTCATGGAGCCCGGAGCGTATGGATTTCCCCCGTTACTGCTCAGAGTGGCGCAGCGGTATCGTGGATCTCCAGACGACAGTCCAGAGCCACATCCTTCCAGACCCCCTTTGTGCCTCTCGAGTTTTTCCTTAGCAAACTCGTGAGTGCCCTATTTCTATTTACTCTTGTACTTTTCCTTGTATACCTGTATGTGAGCTCCCTTTTGTACCATTCACATATGTATATCTCTTGTACTCTCGCATTTGCGCATATCTGTGATGTATTATTATTGTAATATTCATCACCTCTGGTGATAACCCTGTGATTGTATATATATGTGTTGGAATGTATAATGCACCATTTGCTTCCGTACTCTGATTCTTGTTTGTACTGATGCTTAGCGTATATACGGGAAGGTACTTCGGACTTACGTATATACGTTGCAGTGACGTCCCCGTATCCGCGGGATCGGGGCGTTACAGGTTCATTCTGACCTTGTGGAAAGCTAATAGTGGACTACTGTTACCAACAAGAAGTCCAAAGGCAAAGCAAGAGCTTCGCCCTGTAATGTGGTGTGTGCCTCTTTCTGAGAAGCAGAAACTGATGTCCCCTCACTAATCGACTTAGAGGAGGAAACGATCGTCCTTGCCGCAGAGCTGAATGCACCACTCTTGACCAAAACTCGTTCGGAATAGTCGTACTTAAAGAAGTATGATAAGTTAGTGGCAAATCTACCTGAACCTACTTCAGAGCCAACCAAGCCCTCTGCGAAGCAATCTGTGGAGAAGCAAAAGAGCTTTGGTATTCCAAAGCTCTCCTAAAGGACAAAGCAGAAGGAACTTCAGCACCTTACCGCTTTGATATCTTGGCTCAACTGGCCAACATCTCGGTCAGGATCACTCTTTACAAGCTCCTAAGGCTGTCAAAGTCAACAAGAGAAGCTCTGAGAGAAGCTCTAGCCGATGCTGAGGTCTTCATGACCCAGATCCCAGCTGAGCCACTGGAGGAAAATAAGAAATACTGTCTCCATGCCTCTCAAAATGCCCCCTGCATTACCTTCACGCCAGACGACATGCAGGTCAAGGGGAAACATGATAGGCCCATGTACTTTACAGGGTATATTAGATCGTCTGAAGTGAGCCGCGTTCAGGTAGATCCAGGTCCGCGCTGAGCATTATGCCTCGCTGGGTCATGCAACACTTAGGGATCCCTACCCACCAATTGAGCGCCACCCAGACTACCATCTATAGTTTCAACGCCAATTGTACGCACCCAATAGGGAAGATCAAACTCAAATGTCAGATTGGGAATCTGAGATCTGAAGTGACGTGGTATGTGATTGACGCCGACACTTCATACAATTTGCTGCTGGGACGACCGTGGATTCATCATAACTCCATCGTTCCCTCCACTCTCCATAAAGTCATGAAGTATATTGACGGAGATAGGAAAGTCCGAACGTTGATCACCGAGAGGCATCCGTTTAAGGGGGTAGAGAACTATTTCACAGACTTCCTCCTATACCAGGATTCTCTGGAGACGAACGAGAATCCACAGCTAGAGGAACCAGACTCTAGTAATGAAGCTGATATTAAACCAGAGGCAGAAGAAGAGTGCCTGTGGGAATTAAATCCACTTGTAACAACCACTAATAAGCTCGATGTTGATAATACCGTTGATGATGCAGGCGAGTGGTATATTAATGAAGAGTTGAATTTGGCTTACTTTTCTGTATTTGCTTCTGATTCAGTGTCGTCTGACACTAGTACCGATGTAGATGATGACCCCTGGTCCGCAATAGGTGCTCTGACATCATTACATGTACCGGTGAGGTCATCCCTCATGGCGTATCAAGACATAGTGATGCACAAGAATCATTATTCATGTTCCCAGCAAGACGCAAAGGCCAAAAATCGATTCTTTTCGGAAGAATCAAGTCCGAATTGATGCCTCGCAAAGACCATAAAGCGAAAGCAAACCCCCCTCAATTCGCCTATTATGAGCCAAATGTACTCAAAATGATGGAAAATATGGGGTATGATTTAATGAATGGTCCTGGCTTGAACTTTGGCAAAGAAAGGAGAACACTGCTTTGATCCTTTGTTCCAAAAGGGAAGACCCCAGATTATTATCATCGAACTCGCAGGGTTTGCGCTATGTGTCAACTCTGATCCCGTCAGCCTCTGAGTCTGAAGGGTCATTATATCACTACCGCTCATCAGGCATGTCATCGTGGGAGTCAGATGTCAGTGTCGGTGACATCTTCAGAGAACTTTCAGTAAACATGGTTTCAACAAGCCGCCTGGAAGATGGAGATGAATAAATGATCCAATCGGATACATATCCTTGGATCAAACACCTAAACACTCTCTGGGATATTTGCTTCGAACAACATGAACCACCTACAGAGGATAAGGTCACCTATATCAATTTAGGAGATGAGGCTAATCCTAAGCCCATCTTTATAAGCGAAAGCTTATCACCCTCTGAGAAGGAAGATCTGATATTTCTCGTGCGGGAGTATATAGATGTTTTCGCTTGAAATTATGAGGACATGCCTGGGCTTGATCCTCGAGTGGCTATGCAACGCCTCAACATTAATTCGGACGCGAAACCAGTTAAACAGCAGCAGCGATGATTCCGTCTGGAAATAATGAAAGCAATCCAGTCGGAAGTCAAAAAGCTCATAGACTCTGGCTTCATCAGAGAGGAACAACACCCCGATTGGGTAGCCAATATCATCCCCATTACCAAGAAAAATGGGAAGATCCGAGTTTGCATTGATTTCCACGATCTAAAGGAGGCATATCTAAAAGATGAATTTTCCCTTCCAATCATGGATGTCATGATCGACAACACGTGTGCGTTTGAACGGATGTCCTTCATGGATGGATTCTCGGGATATAATCAAATCAAGATGTACCCTGGTGATGAAAACCATACATCTTTCAGGATGCCTCTGGGGGTCTACTGCTATACTGTCATGCCCTTCGGATTAAAAAACGCGGGAGCAACATATCAGAGGGCTATGAATGTAATTTTTCACGAGCACATACGCAAAACAGTGGAATGCTACGTTGATAACATTGCAGTAAAAAGCTGTGCCAAGCATGATCACATAGCAGATCTAAAGACGATGTTTAATATTATGCGGGCGCATCAGCTGAAGATGAACCCCACTAAATCCTTCCAGGGGGTAGCCAGTGGTAAATTCTTAGGATTTATTGTGACATCCAAAGGAATCCACCTCGACCCAGAGAAAGTCCGTGCTGTCCAGGATAGGGGTGAGCATTGGTCGGTTCGGTTCGGGTTTTGCCAATTTTGACAAAATCGAACCGAACCGAACAAGGTCATGAACTGAACCGAACCGAACCGACTCGGATTGGTTCGGTTCAGTTCGGTTAATTCGAGGGATCACCTCGTCGTCGAACTTCCCATCTCAACTTTCGTACCTTCTCATCAAATCTAACTTGATTATGAATCTTTTTCCCGTGATCAATATTTTTCTCATGCGAACACTGGTTTAAAAAATAAACTAGCTTCCAAAACTTAGACGAACATAAAAGTTCAAAAATGATTTAAGAAAAGCTTTAGAATATATCTACATTAGATATTTAAAAGTGATGCATAATACTCTATTGCATATAACAGAATTTTCAAAAAAATATAAGCGATATGTAAACAATAACCTTAATATTACACAAAAAATGTGAACATCTCATGAATTTATTGCTTGAAATGTTTCACTAATTCAAGCATTTTAATGATACTGAAAAGTTAGAGCTGTGTACTCATGACATAAACACAAGCATGCATGACATGAATACATCAACATCATTGTAAAACTATGAATGTTGCTTGTATTGGCGCAAAACTGTGCTGGGTTAATTTGGTTCAGTTAATTCGGTTCGGTTCGGGTTTTGGAACCCGATACCGAAACCCGACTGAATTTACGCGGTTCGGTTCGGATCGGTTTCGGTTTTCAGTTTTTGTGCAGTTTTTTCGGTTTTAACCAAACTCTGCTCACCCCTAGTCCAGGAGATGCAACCTCCAAGAAATCTCAGCGAGCTTAGAGGGTTGCAAGAGCGACTAGCATACATCCGTAGGTTTATCTCAAATCTCTCAGAAAGATACCAACCCTTAACCAGATTAATGAAGAAGGGTGTTTCATTCATTTGGGATGATGCTTGCCAACAAGAGTTTGAGAAAATCAAGCGATACCTCAAGCAACCACCTGTCCTTACCGCTCCGGTGTCAGGGAAACCTTTCCTGATATATGTTCGAGCGATGGATCATTCCTTAGGAGCTATGCTAGCCCAGAATAATGATCAGGGACACGAGCAGGCAATCTACTATTTGAGTAGAACTATGATCGGAGCCGAATATCGGTACAAATCGATTGAAAAGGAATGTTTGGTATTGGTGTTCGCCGTCCAGAAAATGTGACATTACCTAGTAGGTCAAACCATACATGTCATATCAAAAGTCAATCCTTTAAGGTTGCTTATGATAAAGTCGTTGTCGCTAAATGGTCGACTGGCGAAATGGGCCATACTGCTCTCCCAATATGAGATGCAATTTCTACCACAAAAAGTCGTGAAGGAACAGGCGGTGACAGATTTCCTGGCTGAGCATCCAGATCTAAGAGCGACCAAACTTTATGAGGATCTCCCAGACGAGGTCGCTGAAGTTTGTGTGACCCAGAAATCTTTCGAAGGATAGGTATGGCAACTCTTCTTTGACGGTGCATCAAGAACGGGTCTGCGAGAGAATGTCGTAGCAGGAGTGGGGGTAGTCCTTGTCTCTCCCACAAAACCATGGAATCCCTCGTGCATTCTCATTAATCGAGCCATGCTCCAACAACGTAGCGGAATACAATGCTCTCTTGATCAGAATGCAAATCGCCAATGAGATTGACATTAAAAATCTTGAAGCATACGGTGACTCTAAGCTCATCGTTAACTAAGTTCGCGGGGAGTACGAAGTCAGATATGAAGATCTAGTACCCTATTACAACGCAACTATATACATGGCCGAGAGGTTCAAAAATTTTTACAACGACCATGGACCTCGCCAGCAAAATGCGCATGCAGATGCACTGGTATCTCTCGCTGCTTCATTGGCTCTTCCAGCTGGAGTAGTAAAGAAAATACCCATCTACAGTCATGACTTGTATTGTCCAAGATTCGCTTTTGAAGACCACCAAAAGCCGACAGGAGACCGTCAAGTCAAAAAAGCTCTAGAGACTTCAACAGGTGCAGAACTTAGGGACTGACAATTCCTGTACATCGACTATGCACTGTACGACATTCTTCCTGATAACCCTAAAGAGGCAGTTGCTGTTGGAAGGAAAGCCTCTAAATTCTACTATAATGCGATCACGCGAACACTGTACCGCCGATCGCATGATGGGATCCTCCTCCGTTGCCTGTCACAGAAGGAGGCACAAGAAGTACTCAAAGAAGCACATGACAATATGTGTGGAGCTCATCAGCCTGGTCCGAAGCTTGAGGATCGACTCTGAAGACTGGGGCATTATTGGCCAAAGATGATCCCTAACGTTATCGCTTACGCCAAACGATGTCACGCCTGTCAGGTCCATGGTGACTTCATTCATCAAGCACCAGGACATTTCGCTCTACAAACTCAACCTAGCCATTTGAGATGTGGGGAATGGACGTGGTTGACCCTATCAGCTCACCTTCATCCAAAGGACATCGGTTCATCTTAACTATAACCGATTACTTCTCTAAATGGGCTGAAGCTACTACCTTGAGGGAGGTAAAGGCATCTGACGTGATCAAATTCGTTAAATATCACGTCATTTACCGCTTTGGTGTGCCACGACGGATCATTCATGACAATGGGCCCCAGTTCGTCAGCCAATCCTTTCAAAGGTTCTGCAACAAGTTCAGAAATCAGAGCATATCCTCAACGGCATACATCCAGCCACTAATGGCCTTACAGAAGCTTTCAACAAGACTATTAGAAAACTTCTCAAGAAATTCGTCTCAAAAAGCCAACGTGACTGGGACGACAAGTTAGTTGAATGCTTATAGGCCTATCACGACGATTCGAACCCCGACGAAAGCTACACCGTTCTCTTTGGTATATGATTGTGAAGCTGTACTCCCACTAGAAATCTAGATCCCATCTCTACGTGTCACCTTGACAGCAGAGATGACAAATGAGGAGAAGCATCGACTGCGACTCTAAGAGTTGGAGGCTTTGGATGATAAGCGCCTGTAAGCTCAATAGCAAATCGAGCTCTATCAAGCTCGAATTACCAAAGCCTTCAACAAGAAAGTCAAGGAGCGGACTTTCAAGAAAGGTGACCTTGTCTTAGCCGTCAGAAGACCCATGGTAATGACATAAGACAAAAGAAATTTTTAACCTAAATGGGAAGGATCATTTTGTAGTGGAGTCGGTCTACTCAAATGGAGCATACCGACTTATAATCCCAGATGGTGATATACTCATGATGCCGATTAACGGCAGATTCTTGAAGAAATATTATCCTTGATAGCATTCTTCTCCTGATCAGGTTAATACTACACCTCTGATCAAAATTCCAGATCCCAGATGTTTGAAAGAACGCCAAAGAAGAGCTTCTTTCTTCCTCCCCTGGATCACATCACAAATCGATCAACGTCAAGCCAAACGAGCGTTGGTTACATCATGATGCATGATATAAACATTGAAGCGGAAACAAAGTGCAAGACTTTGGTTTTAGCTTTGTTACTACTCTCTAGTGTACCTATGGACGTCCGACGCCTCTAACGGCTAAGGGTAGAGGAAAATGTTGGCTTTTAAGTTCAACATAAATCTTTGATAACTCATCATGCTGAAGAGAATAGCATGGCTAGCCCAACTCAAACGGTAGTTGGTAAAGGCACACCAATTCCGTTGATAGCTGAGAGTTTGCTAAAAATTCTAAGGGACATTGTCCCATCCTCTCCTCCAGAATTTCCTGCCAATTCTCTTTCACAGAATGGCAGGACCACGAAAATACATGCGTTCATCTCCTCAATGAAATGAGCTGGGACCTGTCACGTTAACAGTAAACCTCTAACTAATCAGATTTTCCAGTCTCTAGTGGATTCAGGCAAGCTAATATTAAACCTCTGATAATGAAACTCATAAAAAAAAAATCTCAGCTGTTATGTTAATATTACGCCTCTAACGGCGTAGAAAATCAATGATTGTCATGTTAATATTACACCTCTGACAATTCATTTTATTTTTCCACCAAAAGTCCCCGACCAATTCTCTTTCACAGAGTGGTAGGTTCACAAACGCAATCATTGTTAAGTTTAATACCAAATCTCTGACAATGAAAAGTTTCAATACTCCCCAGCGAGTACAAACTTCACTTGTCTCTCCTCTACATGGAGTCACAAGTCCTCAAAATTGCTCATTGATTGAGTTAGAACCTGCACACAAAAATACAGAATTTCAGAACTTAAAAATAAATAGTGCAAGGTGCTCAATTCTACCGCTATAGTAAGTGGTCATGCGGGTCATGATCCACAAGGAGGGACTAGCGATGGAAGCTTTTTTAGCAAGTACTCTTTTAAGTTACAAAGAATGGTTAAAGATCTTCTTTTAGTTCTTGAAAAGAAAATGAAAAAAAAAGTTATAGTTAAGTTAGGAAGAAAGTGGTAGATAGAGAAGGTGGAGAAAATAGAAGTGATATGTACAAATGAAATTGAAAAAGAGTGATAAAAGAAGTGGTGGATTGTGGTGTTCTAAACTAAAGAATTAAAAGAAAGAAAACTAAAAGAAAAACTTACCTCCTTTGGTTGATGACTTACCTGGAACCCTTGCATATTTTATCTTGCTTCAGAGGCGATCAACGCATAATTCATAAGATCGAGCTCAGTCCTCATTCGCATTACATCATCAAGACGAACAAGAATGAAATGATATGGAATCTTGAGGAGGAGAACATCATCATGAAATATCGGTGGCACTCACACAAACATGGCTATACAGATGCATATTCACTTGGATACTCATCAAAATCAAAAGAGGAAAACTAGAAAGAAGAAGAAGAAAACAAAAGTAAAGACGAACATAAAAAAAAAATTATCTTTTAATGCTTGCAGAAATGATGGAAGAAAGGAGGAGGGTACATCGGTGTCACTCTCAACATAAGCCTCTCTCTTTTATTTACATGAATCTCAATCTAACCTAAGCTTACAAAGAAATAAAAATTACATAAAAAGAAAATAAAAACCTATACTAAAAAGAATGAAAAACTGGCCTAAAATCTATCTCTGCTTGGTCGTCCCCTGTACGCTCTGAAAATCCTAGTATTTATAGGCAAAACCCAACATAGGAGGGCATATGAAGATAGGGAGAGCAAACGCTCCCCCTAACTCCCTAACAAAGCCGCGGATCCGCGGCTTATGTCGCGTTTCCGCGGCCTTGCTGTGGCCAGGTGGCCACAGCTGAGGGGTGGAGCAGCCTGGTTTCGGGATATGACTTTATCTTCAGTTAGATTTTCAGTTTTATCTCCGGAATTGTGACGAAATGGCCTTTGATTTTTGGCTTCAACCGATTGATTTGTAGGGATTTATTCTAACTGGTTTTCAACCGATCTGAACCGACCTGATCTACCCTGATTTACTGACTTCGAATTAATTCTGATTTAAATCAGAATTTGATGGGCGTTTGGGCTCGTTTCTCTTCCCTCTCCTTTAGGAATGGGCCTGCAAATAAATTAAACAATAATTAAGAGAAAGCAGAGTTTATTTTAAAATAAGTATGAGAATATGATAATGAATGTGTAATATTAGCGACCGATCACACCCCCATACCTATCTTTTACTCGTCCTCGAGCAAATAACTAAACAAAAAATTATTGGACCACTTTCGCAGGTCACGCGATTGCACTGAGCCTGTGCAACAAGCCGTTAAACCTCTAGGTTTCCCCTAGAGGACGAGTTTTGTCTCGTGAGGGTTTTCAGTAGATTACACCCACAAAATCCATAAAGAAAGAGAAAAATGTTAGTATTTTGAAAACACATTTTGAAAGAAAAATATTTGAAATATTATCGTAAGTTTTAAGTAATCTATAAGTTATAGGAAAACCGAAGTTTTCATTCCTAAACTTAGTCTCTATTCAAAATTTTGTTATCAATCAAAGTAAGGAGTCAAATTATACTTCTCATCTAGTCTATTACTTTACCCTAAGTCATATGCACCTCGTGACCGTGAAAATTTTGACTAAGGGTTCTTTAACTCTAACTCTTATGCCTTATATATATATATATATATATATATATATATATATATATATATATATATATATATATATATATATATATATATATATATATATATATATATATATATATTGGTGGTATTATTCCTTAGTTCATTAGGCTTTCTAATCTGCCCATGTAACGAGCCTTTAATCGATGACTCCCAAACCAAACGGTCTTAGGGCACCGGGTGAGAAAACACCCCAAGGACTTAAGGACTCTAGCAAATAAGACCACAAAACTAAGGATTTTATTATATGAATCACTTTTAGGCGTGAATACTTATGCTTTATTAGGCACAAATACCCAGCTTAATTAGAGGATTTTTTTTATATATATATATATTTTTTCTCAAACTTATCTAATCATCTTTCGCATAAATACCAAGGCTTACTTAGGCCAAAGCACCTAGCTAATCAATAATTAAATTTGTTCATCTTTCATAGATATATTTTTTCTCTTATTTTTTATTTTTTATTTTATAAGGCATAAGAATCTTTGTTTTTGAAGCCTAAGTGTGTAAATGTATGAAGTGTGCATATTTCATTAAGGTAAAGATCAAGACTAAATTACTTTGACAAATTATCTTCCTAATCCTAAAAATCAAACAAATTATCGTATTTTGACCAAGTTTAAGAAATCCTAATTTTGATTTTCCTATTCCTTAAAATTGACTTAATTTCTTACAAAAAAATATGTCAAATATTGTTTCTATTTTCAAAAAGTTTTTAAAATTAAAGAAAATGTTAAAAAAAAATTTGTTTTTTTAATAAAAAGAAAAACCTAAGTTATGTTAGAACCTTCCCCCACACCTATCTCATGCATTGTCCTCAATGTATGAATTAATGCATAGATGCATGAAAAAGAAGACAGGGAAGGAAAATACTACCTTAAGGTGGTGGTTCCGGTGGTGGTCTGATTGGTCTACGAAATGCGGCCCAATCGACTTTGCATGGAGTTCGGAGGAACCCAACAGAAATCTCTCTAATATAACCCACTAAAATGATGTATACATGAATTATTTTTATTAAAAATTTAACCCCATCTAATTTCCAAATTTCATAATTAATTTCAGAGTCAATTTTGTCAACCGCCTTGTCCCAAAATGGAGTTTGAAAAGATGGAATGATTAACTTGAACTTTTGAAGTATGGGAACTAATACCGACTCAGAAAAATGAATTAAGTCAGGTAAAGGTTTAGGAGTCGAGATTGGTTCAGGAAGTGGGTCCAAATCAAGAAGTTGAAACTCAAGTCCACATTCATTTTCCCACAATGGAATGTGACTTAATATTGATGATTTAAATTCAAGAATGACAGGTGTGAAAATCAAAACTGACTCTAAAATATTGCTCAAGTCGGGTAACAAAACAGGAGTCAATATTGATTCAGAAATTTGAACTGGATCACAAAATTGAGAATCTAGGTCACATTTCTCATTGAGTTCAATTTCATAAAAATGAGAACTAGCCAATTTGTCAATGGGACTTTCAAAAGTATGAAATTGGTCAAGTTCAATATGATGATCATCAAAGATAGGCGATTCAATTTCATTATGAATTGGCACAGGATCCAATGTTGACTCGGAAAAAAGATTGAAATCAGGTGAAGACACCGGAGTCATAATTGAATCAGGAAGTAGAATTGAATCACTAAGTTGAGGTTCATGATCATATTCATTCTCAAGTTCAATTTCAGGAAAGGGATAACTTGCCAAACTGTCAATGTCACTTTCAAAATTTGGAGTTTGGGCAAGTTCAAATGATTGTGCTGAAATGGAACCTTATTTTCTAAAACAACATGACTCTTCAGCTCTAACAGAATGGTTAGCGACATCAGAACTGACCAAACGGTGAGAACGTAGAGTTTGGACCATCATATCTATGTCATGATTACGAGCGTTTTGAGCCTGAGTCATGGCTTCAAGCATCTTTTCATAGTTGATTGGTTCATCATTTTGTTGGAAAGAAGAAGTGTTATTTAGGAATTGGTGGTGAAATTGTGAGTCCATCAGATTTTGTGATTTTTGTTTGGACTCACGCATACTCATTTCCAAAATTGATGGTTTTCTATTTTGGACTGGTGGAACTGAGTATGAATCTTGGAAATATTGTGGACAAGGTGGATAAGGAGGACAAGTTGGTTGAAAATTAGACTCGGGGGAGGTGAATCCCCATTGACTCTGTGAAGAGTTGAAATTATTCTGAAAATTATGGTTATAAGATTGGGGGCATGGGTTATATTGATTCGGATACGACCAATCCGGCACACTATGTTGGTTAAACTTATGATATGCCGGGTTGGTAATATCCGAAAAAGAGGTGTAATATGAATTACCATTAAAATTAGAAAAATTATTATTATAAGTCATATCACACAATAAAACACAAACAAATAAGCAAACAAAGAAGAAAAAAAATTCTAAACCAAGTTAGGGTAGACCTTTGACCTAGACGACTCCTAACTGGTTAGACTGTCCAAGGGAGGTATAATGCAGACTTTGACCACAAGCTAATCAGCCAGGTCAGGGCAAGATTGGTGGGAGGTATCCGCGCAAAAGCGACGGGCCTAATTAAGCCAAACCACTAGCCTTCGGGGTTTCGCCCCTCAATCCCTTTCCTTAGACACTAATTTGGCAGGAGTCAAATTCTGACACATTTCCCCTTAGGATAATCTCCTAATTGAGTCCGAGATGTCCCTAGGGCCAACGTCTACTCATTTTTAGTTAGGCTTGGGTTAGTGAGTGAGGAGATTGTTTGTGGGCTAAGGGAGGGTAATGACTTCCACACCTTATCTTGTTTATAGGAAAAACCCTTAAGATTGATTGTGCAAGGTGGGCAGGATAAAGAAAAAAATCATTCAACAAGCAAATAATCACTCAAGAATGTTTCCTAAACTATATGCCATGCAAATGTACCTTTTGCTCCCGCACTCTTCAACAGTAATGTAAAATGTAAACGAATTAGACACGTGCCTAAATGCAAAGTCTAAACCGTTTTTTAGCATTTAACAAACATCATTTTACTGTTGAGGTTAGAAAAGAAGTACAGTGAGACAAACAAGAAAATTAATAGCTACAGATATTAAACTTTGCAATTCAGTTAACCTGCAGAAAATACAGGTTAGTAGTTCACTCAGATTGCCACAGGAATGTAGCAAATCTGAGGGCTTCTTGGCTTTACTTTCTTTAGCAGAGTCCAAGGCCACTTATATGTCCACTGCAGCAAAAGTTCCTTGTTGTTAAATCTGTACACCAGAAACTAAGAAGAAGGTTAACCAAAAATGTAAACTTTAAAGAGAGAATAACTTACCGTCCCTCCCCGGCAACGGCGCCAAAATTTGATTGAGTTAGAACCTGCACACAAAAATACAGAATTTCAGAACTTAAGAATAAAGAGTACAAGGTGCTCAATTCTACCGCTATAGTAAGTGGCTATGCGGGTCGTGATCCACAAGGAGGGACTAGCGATGGAAGCTTTTTTAGCAAGTACTTTTTTAAGTTACAAAGAATGGTTAAAGATCTTCTTTTAGTTCTTAAAAAGAAAATGAAAAAAAATAGTTATAGTTAAGTTAGGAAGAAAGTGGTAGATAGAGAAGGTGGAGAAAATAGAAGTGATATGTATAAATGAAATTGAAAAAGAGTGATAAAAGAAGTGGTGGATTGTGGTGTTCTAAACTAAAGAATTAAAAGAAAGAAAACTAAAAGAAAAACTTACCTCCTTTGGTTGATGACATACCTGGAACCCTTGCATGTTTTACCTTGATTCGGAGGCAATCAACGCATAATTCATAAGATCGAGCTCAGTCCCCATTCGCATTACATCATCAAGACGAACAAGAATGAAATGATACGGAATCTTGAAGGGGAGAACATCATCATGAAATATCGGTGGCACTCACACAAACATGACTATACTGATGCTTCTATATTCACTTGGATACTCATCAAAATCGAAAGAGGAAAAATAGAAAGAAGAAGAAGAAAACAAAAGTAAAGACGAACATAAAAAAATACCTTTTATTGCTTGTAGAAACGATGGAAGAAAGGAGGAGGGTACATCGGTGTCACTCTCAACATAAGCCTCTCCCTCTTACTTACATGAATCTCAATCTAACCTAAGCTTACAAAGAAATAAAAATTACATAAAAAGAAAATAAAAACCTACACTAAAAAGAATGAAAAACTGGCCTAAAATCTATCTCTGCTTGGTCATCCCCTGTACGCTCTAAAAATCCTAGTATTTATATGTAAAACCCAACATAGGAGGGCGTATGAAGATAGGGGGAGCAAATGCTCCCCCTAACTCCCTAACAAAGTCGCGGATCCGCGGCTTATGCCGTGTTTCCGCGGCCTTGCTGTGGCCAGGTGGCCACAGCTGAGGGGTGGAGCAGCCTGGTTTCGGGATATGACTTTATCTTCAGTTAGATTTTCAGTTTTATCTCTGAAATTGTGACGAAACGGCCTTTGATCTTTGGCTCAACCGATTGATTTGTAGGGATTTGTTCTAACTGGTTTTTAATCGATCTGAACCGACCTGATCTGCCCTGATTTACTGACTTCGAATTAATTCTGATTTAAATCAGAATTTGATGGGCTTTTGGGCTCGTTTCTCTTCCCTCTCCTTTAGGAATGGGTCTGCAAATAAATTAAACAATAATTAAGAGAAAGCAGAGTTTATTCTAAAATAAGTATGAGAATATGATAATGAATGTGTAATATTAGCGACCGATCACTCATATCGCAAACCAATTCTTGTCAAGTTAATACTACACCTCTGACATTCCAAACTCCACTTGTCAATTCCCATCAATAGAATGGCAAGTCCTCAAAACTGCTCATATTGCAAATTAATCCTTGTCAAGTTAACACTACACCTCTGACATTCGAAACTTCACTTGCCAATTCTCATCAATAGAAGAGCAAGTCCTCAGAATCGGTCATATGGCAAATTAACTCCTGTCATGTTAATATTACACCTCTGACAAATTACTGTTAAGTTTAACACTAAATCGTTAACAGTGATTAAGTTGCTGCCAAGTTCAATATTAAACCTCTGACAGGCACTTTTCCTCAAGCTTTCATATCGAAGCTGAGATGAGCGATGCTAAGTTTAACATCACACCTCAAGTATCCTGTCCATTGTTAAGTTCAACAATACACCTATGACAATGATTTTTTCTCAAACTTCCCTATCGAAGTTAAGATGACTAATGCCAAGTTCAAAATTACACCTTTAGCATTACCTTCACTGTCAAGTTTAACACTACACCTATGACAGTGATGTTTTCAGTTTTCCCAAATGAAGCTGAAATTCCCGTTGAGCCATGTTAATATCGCACCTCTAACTCACATTCTTGTCAAGTTTATTCCACACCTCTGATAAGATCCGATTCAACCCGTTAATATAATATTACACCTCTAGCGATAAAAATTCTCCTAAATTCCCAACGGGTCTAGTCTCACTTGTTATTCTCATCAACAGAATAGCAGGTCCACTCAAAAGCATTGTCAGGTTAATATTACACCTCTAGCAGTGTTTCCATAAAATCCCCAGCTGAGTCCTAATTACGTTAATACTAAACCTCTGATGAATACTCAGTTATAATCCTCCGTGGGGGTGAAAACTCCACTTGTAATTCTCATCCCTGGATTGGCAAGTCCACAGAAACTAGCCCATTTCACTTGCTAAGTTAAATATCACATTTCTAGTAAGTCAAGAGTTGCTACTTCTGTTCGTCTGATTTTCAATGCAAAAAGGAATTCAAGACATATAAAAAAAACAAAAAAAGTCTCGCTTTTATTGATATTCAAACATATGAAAGTGATACAAGACGCTCTCTTATACAATAAGATTGAGTGTTACAATAAAGGAGTACAAAGAAATCCCTCTCGCTCAGTGAAAGGTCACACTCACTCCTCAAAACATCTACACCTCTCAGATCCAAGATGTTTGGAAGAACGCCAAAGAGGAGCTTCTTTCTTCCTTCACTGGATCATATCACAGTTGATCAGTGTTGAGCCGATCGAGCGCTGGTTACATCATGATGCATGATGTAAACATTGAAGAAGCTCATCGCTAGTTGAGAATTATGGTGTCTCTCGAGGTCGAATTGCAGGGGAACATTCTGATTCCACCCAATCAACTGGTGTGGTCTGTAATCCTTCGCTTAATGACAGATTTTGCCACCAGAAAGCTGGATTTTTTTAAATCAAAATTGGCAAAGAGAGGATCCGAGACCTTACTGGTGACGTCCTCTTTCCTGTGGCCTTCAAAGCCGCCATACCCACCACCATACCCACTGTGACCATGACGAACCCGAGGCATTGCTGGTGCGTCATGTCCAATAAGGTCTTGACGGGTATCAATAACTCGCGGATCCTCCTCGCCCATCGACAGGAGCTCTGGCTTCTCGAGTGCTCGAACGGGCTGGCTGGTCCAAATAGTCTCCCATGAACCAAGCTTGCCCATGAACAAGAGCTTTGATTTCCCGAGTGCTCACCGATCGAACAGGTTGGCCGGTCAAAATGTTCTCCCATGAGCCCAGCAAAGACGCAAAAGACTGACTGAGGCTGCCAGAACCTACAAGAAAGAAAAACCCAAGGGTTAAAATTCTGCGAAGACAGGAATAGAAAATCTGAGGTGCAAACGTGAGACTAAAGTCATGAACTCTAGACACTGAGTTAACCGGTGCAGAGAATATGGATCCAAACACATCCTAGTTTTAGACTTGCGCCCAAGATGTGAAGACGCGAGGCATAAATCAAAAATGCAGACGCGGGGCTTAAAAACTGCCCGATTCAACTTCAAGACATAGAGTTCGCCACATTCGCGTCTGAGATGCAGGGATTGCCACATCCGCGTCCAGAGGTCTCAAAAGAGCAGACTTAAAATTTTCTAAGTCAAGAACCCCAAATGCGAGCTTCATATACAAAGCTCGTATTTGAAGATCCAAACGCAGAGTTTATCACACTCGCATTTGAAGAACTTGTGACTTAGATTTTAAAGTCAATGAGCTCGCGTTTCATTAAGAAGTCTGAAAGGTGTGTCTACCAAACACGGGCACATCATTCAAATTTCAAGAGGAAATCAGGAGATAGAATCTCTTCAATGAACGGGGAAGACAGAACTTCAGGGGGACAGAGTATTTCATGGCAAAAAAGTAGTTCATATCTGTGGCGCCCCGATCCTGCGGGTACGGAGACGTCACTGCGACGTATATACGCAGGTCGAAAATACTCTCACGCATATACGCTAAGCATCAGTACAGGCAAGAATCAGAGTGTGGAAGCGCAGTTGTAATAAATATTCCACAGAAATAACACAAGTACATGGTTATCACAGAGAGTGATACAATATTACAGGAATATTACATCACCAGAAATACAAAATTACATCATATGAAGAGATATACAAAAGTTGAGAGGTGCTCACGAGCAGCAAGAGGGGTCTCGAGAACCAAACAGGAGAGGAACTAAAGGAAGAGCTACGGCGACGTCCAAGCTTCGGCTGCGCTCTGACCACCACGGGAGGATTCGCTACACGCTCTGATCAGCTACAGCAAGGCCATCATGGTCCAGGCTCTAGAATCTGGACATGAGAATCCAGGGTTCTCAGACGCAACCCCACGAGTACATAGTAAATCCAAGTGGCGTGCATAACAGGTACATGTGTACAGGAAATATGTATCATGAATATAAGCACATATGAACATGAAATGAGACAGTAAGTAAAGTAACTACAAGAAAATCAGTTATACAAGCCCACATTACATATTTGCGAGATTAGTACATCGAAGGAATAATCCAAACAAGGAAACCCTCATATATATATCCTATACCTCATGTCACTGTAATCTGAGTTTATATAACCTGATTTTGCCTTCACAATAACATAATAATAAAACAGTATGGAAGCAATCAAGTAACCCAACAAGATAGCACAAGTATAAGTGGTGAGCAGTATAGATCAAGTGTATAGCTAGTCAGATATCAGGAGCATATTACTATATTATTATTATACATCGGTATGCGTCCCATCCCACATACCTTAGCAACAGACCAGAGAGTAAGTTATTGGAAACTCATGGAGATCGACGAACCATGCTTAGAATGGGTCCCGTACATGCCTGGGACAACGGTCAAGAAGTATCCGGTGCTGAGCCGGAACGTACCGCTAGGTATCGGGACTTATTGTACGCCCGAACAGGAATAGGATGTTACCGCTCCCACAGGAATAGGCCCAGGGGCTTATGGCACAACCGGCAGGCAGGGGAGTAGGGGTACCAGTACACCCCACGGAAGCCCCTGGTGGCCTCCAGGTCGAATCCAAGTATATGGTCGCGCAGCAATATAAGACCATCATAAACATGGAGACTATATCGGTACTTGATTGGTAGTGAAAAGTGCATTTTTATCATCCTATTTACCATCACATTTTCATATTTATTCATTTAATTCTGCACATTTATTAATATTTTGTAATTTGTTGTGTGCAGGCCTCGAATTATTATTTTAACAATAAATAAAGCTTAAAGAGCCCAAAAGCCCAGATCCAAGCCCATATGTGAAGCCCAAGAGTCAAAGTGCAAATATACAAGGGCTAAAGTTGCAATTATTGAAGATGAGGGAAGGATAGAATTCTACCCAACCCTAAACTCTTGCAGGATGTGCATAAAAGCCAAAGATGAGAAGGAAATTCGTTTAAAAGAGATTGGGAGAATACAAAGTCTAGATAACTTGATTTCCAAGTTATATCCATATCCCAATATTTAGAGCCAGGATCGAACTTCCAGAAGCAGGCGCCCAGATGGACGGACCAGGAGAGGCCACGCGCCAAAGCGCGCGGCCAGAAGCCACAAAAGTGCCGCGGATGCTCGGCAAAAGCGCGGCATTCTGGATGAGTTAGAATCCCAGATTTCGTGGGCAAGTTCATCCAGCACTCCTCGGCCTTCTGCACCTATAAATATCTCCTGCAGTGCAATGTACAGAGCGTCCAGCGTCCAGCAAAGGGCCAAAAGCTAGGGTTTAGTTTCGTTCTTTCTTCTAGTTTTGCAATTAGGGTTTCTTTTTATTTTCAAGAGAGAGAGAGGTTTATATTGAGCGTGACACCGATGTATCTTCCTCTTCTCGGCCATTGTATTCATGAATAAAGGTAATATTTTTCTTTTGTTTATTATTCTTGTGTTTTACTTTTCCTTTTATTTTCTATTTCTTTTCTCTGTGATTTCTTTGTGGCTGATTGATGAACATGCAAGTGAATTCCAAACAAGTATAACTAAGCTACGTGAGAGCCAACGATAGTTCATGAAAACGTTCTCCACTTCCAAAGCTTCGCATTACTTCGTTCTTGATATGCTTGACGATATAATGTGCACAAGGACCGGGCTCGAGTTTATGATCTATGCGTTGAACGCCTCCTAAGCAAGGTAGAACATGTAAGGTTTTCACGTTTTTCTTCAACCAAACTCCAGTAAGTATTCTTTTCTTTTCTTTTCTTTTTGTAGATTAAATCACAACTTCTCCATATTCTTTTCTACCACCCATTGTAAATACCACTACTTAATAATAAAAAGATAATTTTTAGAGATAACTTGCTTAACGCTTCCATCGCAGTCCCTCCTTGAGGATCACGACCCGCATAGCCCTGCTACCGCGGATTAGAACTGAGACTTGCACATCATATTCTAAAATACTATATTTTGTGTGCAGGAAACTCAGTCAACAAATTGGCGCCGTTGCCGGGGAGGGACGGCAAGTTTATCTCTAAAACAAAAATTTAATTTTTAACTAATTCTTTATTCTTTTCTGTTTGCAGGTTTGGAGAACAGGAAACAGAAATACAGCAGCAGCAGTGGACATATAGCTCCTCTGTGCCTCTGCCCTCGAAGGCAGAGCATCAGAGACTACTGTATTGCCGCGGATCCGCGGCCATAGCCGCGGAAACGCGGTAACAGTAGAGGATTACTCACTGAAATTTTTGCAGGATTCTGCAAATTGCAAATACTGTTTTCTGCTCTGTTGGGTTTGTTCTGTGATAAACCTGTATACTGCTAATTAATTCAACAGTAAATTATTTGTTGTTAAAGATAAAATTGATTAGACGTTTGCATATTAGGCACGTGTCTTTTCAATTCCTTTATTTTTACTGTTGAAGAGTGCTGGAGGAGCAAGGTACGTACGCATTGCATGTAGAATAGGACTCATCTCTTGGTTGATTATCTGCTTTGAGTGAATTCTATCTATTTATCTTGTACACTTGCACTAATTCATCTTAAGGGCATAACCCATTAACAAGATAAGGTGGGGATTTCATCACCCTTCCTTAGCCCAAAAATCATATCCCGAGCACTCACTAACCCAAGCCTAACTTAAAAATTAGTAGACGTTGGCCCTAGGGACACTCGGACTCAATTAGGAGATTATCCTAAGGGGGAACGGTGTTGGAAGTTGACTCCTGCCAAATCAGTGTCTAGGAAGGGGATTGAGGGCCGAAAGCCCGAAGTGTGGTGGTTATTTAATTAAGGAACGTCTTTGACGGAAAACCTCCACCACTCTTGCCCTGACCTGGCTGATTAACTTGTGGTCAAAGTCTACACCCTACCTCCCGTGGACAGTCTAATCAGTTAGGAGTCGTCTAGGTCTAGGTCTACCCTAACTTAGGTTAGAAATTTTTCTTCTTTGTTTGTTTTCTTTTTGTTTTGTTTGTGATTGTGTGATATGGCCTATAACAACAATTTTTTCAATTTTAATGAGGATCCATATTACACACCAACCTCTTATTCGGATATTACCAACCCGGCATATCATAACTTTGACCAACCTAGTGTGCCAGAATGGTCTTATCAGAATCATTACATGCCCCAGTCCCAATACTATGAACAAGATTGGAATAATCATCACTACTCTTCACAGAGTCAATGGGGATTCAATACCCCTGAGCCATATGGTCAACCACCTGTTCAACCATTATCTTCGTACGCGTCTTTTCCCACATCACCAAGGTTTCAGTCCTCCATTGATCTATTCGATGGGTTAGAAGAAAAAGTGGATCGGTTGCAAGATACAATAAATGATCAAATTTCTAGACTTTCAAACATTCTTGAGCATCTTGATAGGAACCAAGAATCATTCTGTTTAGAAGACCTTGATCAAATTCAATTTCATCACATCAATATGAACTTGCTCAATCCCAATCTTTGGACAAATTGGCTAGTTTTAATTTCAATGAGATTGAATTAGATTATGAATGTGAACCCGATCCCCAACTTTGCGATTCAGTTTCCATCTTCGAATCTATGTTGACTCCAGTATCCTTACCCAATTTGGACCAATTTTCTGAGCCAACATTTATTCCCATACCCATAGATCATGAAATTGAATCACCCATTTTTGATGATCATATTGAACTTGACCAATTGTGCAATTTTGAAAGTTCCATGGAAAAATTGGCAAGTTCCCATTTTTATGAGATTGAAACTAATGAGATATGTGACCTAGATTCCCAAATCTATGATCAAGTTCAAATTCCCGAATCATTATTGACTCCTGTTTTGTTACCCGACTTAGGTAATATTTTAGAGTCAGTTTTGATTCCCACACCTATCATTCCTGAACTTGAATCACCAACATTGAGTC
Source organism: Agave tequilana (assembly GCA_038442645.1). Lineage (NCBI taxonomy): Eukaryota > Viridiplantae > Streptophyta > Magnoliopsida > Asparagales > Asparagaceae > Agave > Agave tequilana. The sequence continues at coordinate 16,829 of JAVJIF010006626.1, read as the reverse complement.
ACATTCCATTGTGGGAAAATGATTGTAGACTTGAGTTTCAATTTCTTGACTTGGACCCACTTCTTGATCCTAGCCCGACTCCTGAACCTTTACTTGATTTGAGTTTCTTTCCTGAGTCGGTATTAGATCCTGAACCTATCATTCTTGAGTCCAAGTCAACCATTCTACCAAGTCACATTCTTTTGTTGGACATAGGTATAGACCATGACTCTGTGATGATTTTCCAGGACTGGTCATGTAAAGGGAGTAAGTTTCACGAGAGGATCTTCCATGATCCTATTCATTCTGAGGACTGTAAACATGTAAATAAAAAAGAGGTCAATAAAGGTAGGTCCCGTGAACTACCACGTTATCTTGTTTGGGCCGCATTTCGTGGCCCAATTAGACCACCACCGGAACCACCCCCTAAGGTAATTTTCTGCCTTCCCTTGTTCTGTTTCATGCATATATGCATTCATTCATACATTGAGGACAATGCATGAGATAAGTGTGGGGGTGGGTTTTACTAACATACTAACATAGGTAAAAACTACTTTAAAAAAAAAATGTTATAAAAAGGAAATATTTTGACTTATTTTTTGAAAGAAATCTAAGTTAGTTTTAAGAATTAGGAAAATCATGATTAGGATTTCTAAAAACTTGGTCAAAATAAATAAATTTTTTAAATTTTAGGTATAGGAGAGAAATTGAATAAATAATTAGTCTTGATTTTTACCTTAATGAAATGTGCATACCAAATGCATATCTAGGATTCTAAGACAAAGACCTTGTGCCTCATAAAAAAAAAAAGAAAGAAAAAAAAATCACCAATTAAGCTGATACATGTGCCTCAAGAAGCATAAGTATTCATGCCTAAAGGTGAGTAAATTAAATAAAGTCCTTAGTTTTGGGCCTAGTTCACTCGAATTTGAGTCCGCGGGGTGTTTTCTCACCTGGTGCCCTAAAGCCAACCGGTTTGGGAGTCATCGACTTTAAGTTCGTTACATGGGTGGATTAGAAAGCCTAAGAAGACTAAGAAATATAATATATATTAACACATCTAATAATCAATTAGTTAGGTATGAGGGCCTCAAGAAGCCTTGATGCTTACACGAAAGAAAATTAGATGCGTTATACATATTAAAAAAAAAAAAAAAAAAAAAAATATATATATATATAAAGAGGCATGAGAGTCCAAGTTAAGGAATTCCTAGTAAAAACATAAGGATGCATATGATTTTTGGTAACGAAAAAGACTATATTAAAAATTCAATTTTAATTCTTACCTAAAATGGAAAACAATTAACTTTATTAAGACTAAGTTTAAAGAATGAATAAAAATGAGGATCCTAAAACTTATAGACTACTTAGTTTCTTCAAACGTATTTCAAATATTTTCCTTTTTATGGATTTTGTGGGTGCAATCCGCTGAAAACCCTCACGAGACAAAACTCGTCCTCTAGGGTAACCTAGAGGTTTAACGGCTTGTTGCACGTGCTAAGTGCAATCGTGATTCCTACGAAAGTGAGTTAGGTTAGATTAACTTTTCATTTCTTTTTCTTTTTCTTTGTTTTTACTCGAGGACGAGCAAAAAGATAAGTGTGGGGGTGTGATTGGTAGTGAAAAGTGCATTTTTATCATCCTATTTACCATCACATTTCATATTTATTCATTTAATTCTGCACATTTATTAATATTTTGTAATTTGTTGTGTGCAGGCCTCGAATTATTATTTTAACAATAAATAAAGCTTAAAGAGCCCAAAAGCCCAGATCCAAGCCCATATGTGAAGCCCAAGAGTCAAAGTGCAAATATACAAGGGCTAAAGTTGCAATTATTGAAGATGAGGGAAGGATAGAATTCTACCCAACCCTAAACTCTTGCAGGATGTGCATAAAAGCCAAAGATGAGAAGGAAATTCGTTAAAAGAGATTGGGAGAATACAAAGTCTAGATAACTTGATTTCCAAGTTATATCCATATCCCAATATTTAGAGCCAGGATCGAACTTCCAGAAGCAGGCGCCCAGATGGACGGACCAGGAGAGGCCACGCGCCAAAGCGCGCGGCCAGAAGCCACAAAAGTGCCGCGGATGCTCGGCAAAAGCGCGGCATTCTGGATGAGTTAGAATCCCAGATTTCGTGGGCAAGTTCATCCAGGACTCCTCGGCCTTCTGCACCTATAAATATCTCCTGCAGTGCAATGTACAGAGCGTCCAGCGTCCAGCAAAGGGCCAAAAGCTAGGGTTTAGTTTCGTTCTTTCTTCTAGTTTTGCAATTAGGGTTTCTTTTTATTTTCAAGAGAGAGAGAGGTTTATATTGAGCGTGACACCGATGTATCTTCCTCTTCTCGGCCATTGTATTCATGAATAAAGGTAATATTTTTCTTTGTTTATTATTCTTGTGTTTTACTTTTCCTTTTGTTTTCTATTTCCTTTTCTCTGTGATTTCTTTGTGGCTGATTGATGAATATGCAAGTGAATTCCAAACAAGTATAACTAAGCTACGTGAGAGCCAACGATAGTTCATGAAAACGTTCTCCACTTCCAAAGCTTCGCATCACTTCGTTCTTGATATGCTTGACGATATAATGTGCACAAGGACCGGGCTCGAGTTTATGATCTATGCGTTGAACGCCTCCTAAGCAAGGTAGAACATGTAAGGTTTTCACGTTTTTCTTCAACCAAACTCCAGTAAGTATTCTTTTCTTTTCTTTTCTTTTTGTAGATTAAATCACAACTTCTCCATATTCTTTTCTACCACCCATTGTAAATACCACTACTTAATAATAAAAAGATAATTTTTAGAGATAACTTGCTTAACGCTTCCATCGCAGTCCCTCCTTGAGGATCACGACCCGCATAGCCCTGCTACCGCGGATTAGAACTGAGACTTGCACATCATATTCTAAAATACTATATTTTTGTGTGCAGGAAAACTCAGTCAACAGTACTCAACAGTTTCCCCCATCCCGGTATAAGTTGTCTAATTATTAGAATTTGTCCAGTGATAATGTCCACAAGGTGTTCATAGTAATCCTATATTCATGGTTATCCTATTACGGGGATCAACAGGAGTATAGTATCAGAAGTAACCCTTTTTCAGGGGTTCAGAAATACAGGAGTTCAGGAGTACAGGAGTTCAGGAGTACCAAATGTCTGGTAATAATATAATAATGATGCCAAGTCCCCGTAAAAGTAATAGTCATGAATATGCCATATAATACAGATACAGGGGTGGTAGTGTCTGGTCAAGGGTCACGATGTCAGGTCAATGTACTTGTACCATATGAAAGCATATCAAGTAAGGGTTAGCATGTGTCATATACCGGGGGTCAGGATCAGGTGACAAGTATGACATATATCAAGTACCGGTATCTAATATCAAGTGCCGTGGATCAGGTATCAAATATAACATATCAAGTGCCGGTGTCAGATATTAAGTGCCATGGATCAGGTATCAAATATAATATATCAAGTACTAGTGCCATAAATCATGCATCAAGTATAACATGTCAAGTGTCGGGTAAATACCGAGTACAATACCATCTATAAGCAAGAAATCATGTACTAAATATCACATCAACAAGTGTTAGGCATGTTACGGTAATAATAAGATATCCACATATCAATGTCATGCTATAAATCAAGGGTAGTTATTTATAAGTTTAATATAAAGCACTCGCCTGAAACCGGAATGAAATACCGGTAAAAATCTGAGAAATTCGTGAACCCGTGCGAGCAAGCCACTATCCCATATGTATATTAAAATATATAAATATATATATATATTATATATATATATATATATATATATATATATAAATATTATAAATATATTAGAGAGGGAATAAGAGAGGAGAGAGAGAGAAGAGAGAGAGGAGAGAGAGAGTAATGGTTATTTTTAGAAAGGAATTACGAATTAAAAGGGGAGGGGTATGGTTGTAAATATGGGGAAGTAATTTGGGAATGAGAGGATGGGTATTTTAGGGAAAGGGATTAAAATAGTTATATTTGGAATGAATAAAAGAATGAAAGAAGAAAGGAAAAGAAAGAAGGAAATTAAGAAGGAAAGAAAAAAGAAGAAGAAGAAAATGGAGGGGGAGGGGGCGGCCGGCCCATCGCCGGCGGCCTGGCGGCGGCGGCGGCGCCGCCGGGGGGCGTGCGCGCCGCCTAGTCCGGGGAGGAGGGGGTGGTGGAGAGTTGGGGTTGGTTGATGTTTGGTGGAGGAGTGGTGGTGGAAGTTGATAGTGGTGGTGGTTGTGGTGGTTATTGAAGGTGGTGTGGAGTTAGAGGAGGAGGAGGAGGTGATGATGGGGTGGTGGGAGTGGTGAATTTGATGGAGGTGGTGGTGAATTTTGGAGGAGAAAAGGAGGTGATGGTGGTGGGTTTTGATGAAATTGGAGATGGAGAGTGGTTGGTGGAGGTTGAGGGAGGTGGTGGAGTGGAGAGGGGGTGTGAGGGAGGTGGCGCCGGCCTAGGGGGTGGTGGTGCGGCAGTGGCTCCGGTTGTGGAGGCAGCGGTGATGAAGTGAGAGTGTGGTTTTGGTGGAAAATGAAAATGGAGAAGATGAAGGAAGAAATAGGGAAGAAGGAAAAGAAGTTTAAATAGAAAGAAAGGGATTTGCAGCAGTAGGGAGTGGCCGGTGGTGGTTGAAATGCACGGTATGGGGGGTGGAGTGAAGGGGAAGAAAAGAAAAGAAGAAAAAGAAAGAAAATAAGGGATAAGGAAAAAAATAAGGAATAAGAAAAGAAAATAATACAAAATTTTATTATTAAATAATTAATTTATTAGAATATCTGGGAGTATAAAGTAGGGAATAGAGAAGGAAAAGCAATAAAAGAAAATGTCGGTAAATAATAATATTATTTTAGTAGGGCGAAATCCGACTGTTTCAGAAACGTTTTAAAAAATTCTCAAAAATAGAAAATATTATTTTAAAATTCTTAGTGAAATCAGATTCAAGAAATTTAATTTAGTTTTTAAATTAAAAATTTTGGAATCTTTCGGCGATACCGCAGACACCAGAATCGGTCAAATTTTGATAAATTTAGAAAAAAATCCCAAAAAATACTTTTAGATAGAAAATAAAATTCTAAGAAGTAATGTGAAAGCCGTTTCTAAAAATTCAATCACATTTGAAAATTATAAATCCGGGAATCGATTAGCGATGTCGATCGACACCGATTTTAGAGATTTTGCAGGAAAATTTTAAAATTTTTAGAAAATTATAAAAAATCTAAAATATTGAAAAATAATGTCTGAAACTGAAATAGATCAAATCGGACTTCTAGAAAGGTCAAATCGGGCGGTATGCCGGTATCGGGTTCTCGGTTCGGGTCAGGGCTGACTCTAAGACTGAGAATCCAGATCCGATAACAAAAACATGAGAAATCACAACTTAAAAACAAATACTGAAAGAAAATTGGATTAATAGAAAATTGGATTAATACAGTCGAAAAAATCAGGACACGTATCTGGGTACGTATCCTGGGAATGGGGTGCTACAATGTACCCACCTAACAAAAATTTCGGCCTCAAAATTTCTATAAGGAGGGAGATGAACATGGAAGAGATTACAGACAACAATGATAGTATGATAAAGTGAAAAGGATAAGGGAGATTACCAACTCAGGACACATATCTGAGTTGGTTGAAGAGATGACGGGAGGAAGCTGAAAGGAAGAAGGTAGAAGGGTCTCAGGATCCAAGGAAAAGATTGCAAGAAAGGAGTAGATAATTTTGTACTTGTAATTGGAATGTATATTCAAGACTCGTGTTTTCCAGCTACAAATTAATATATCATTAATCTTCCAACTGGTTATACTGAAGATCTTAGAGCCTAAGCTCTGATACCAACCTGTGGCGCCCCTATCCCGCGGGTATGGAGACATCACTGCGACTTATATACGCAGGTCAGAAATACCCTCACGCATATACACTAAGCATCAGTACAAGTAAGAATCAGAGTGCGGAAGTGTAGTTGTAATATACATTCCAACAGAAATAACATAAGTATATGGTTATCACAGTGAGTGATACAATATTACAGGAATATTACATCACCAAAAATATAAAATTACATCATATGAAGAGATATACAAAATCTGAGAGGTGCTCACGAGCAGCAAGAGGGGTCTCGAGAACCAAACAGGAGAGGAACTGAAGGAAGAGCTACGGCGACGTCCAAGCTTCAGTTGCGCTCTAACCACCACGGGAGGATCCGCTGCGCGCTCTGATCAGGTACAGAAAGGCCATCATGGTTCAGGCTCTAGAATCTGGATATGAGAATCCAGGGTTGTCAGACGCAACCCCGCGAGTACATAGTAAAGCCAAGTGGCGTGCATAATAGGTACATGTGTACAGAAATATATATCGTGAATATAAGCACATATGAACATGAAATGAGACAGTAAGTAAAGTAACTACAGGAAAATCAGTTATACAAGCCCACATTACCGATTCGTGAGATTAGTACGTCGAAGAAATAATCCAAATAAGAAAACTTTCATATATATCCTATACCTCATGTCACTGTAATCTGAGTTTATATAACCTAATTTTGCTTCACGATAACATAATAATGAAACAATATGGAAGCAATCAAGTAATCCAACAAGATAGCACAGGTATAAGTGGTGAGCAGTATAGATCAAGTGTATAGCTAGTCAGATATCAGGAACATATTATTATTATATTATTAAGACTCATCTGATTTGTATACATCGGTATGTGTCCCATTCCACATACCTTAGCATACAGACCGGAGAATAAGTTTCTGAAAACTGATGGAGATCGACGAACCATGCTTAGAATGGGTCCCGTACATACCCGAGACAATGGTCAAGGAGTATCCGGTGCTGAGCCGGAACTTACCGCTAGGTACCGGGACTTATTGTACGCCCGAACAGGAATATGATGTCACCGCTCCTACAGGAATAGGCCCAGGGGCTTATGGTACAACCGACAGACAGGGGAGTATGGGTGCCAGTACACCCCACGGAAGCGCCTGGTGGCCTCCAGGTCGAATCCAAGTATATGGTCGCGCGACACTATAAGACCATCATAAACATGGAGATTATATCGGTACTCATCAGTTTCTCTCATCCGGTGTAAGTTGTCTAATTATTAGAATTTGTCCAGTGATAATGTCCACAAGGTGTTCATAGTAATCCTATATTCATGGTTATCCTATTACGGAGATCAACAAGAGTATAGTATCAGGAGTCACCCTTTTTCAGGGGTTCAGGAATACAGGAGTTCAGGAGTACAGGAGTTCAGGAGTACCAAATGTCTGGTAATAATATAATAATGATGCCAAGTCCCCGTAAAGTGATAGTCATGAATATGCCATATAATACAGGTATCAGGGATGGTAGTGTCCGGTCAAGGGTCATGATGTCAGGTCAATATACTTGTACCATATGAAAGCATATCAAGTAAGGGTTAGCATGTGTCATATACCGGGGGTCAGGATCAGGTGACAAGTATGACATATATCAAGTACCGGTGTCTAATATCAAATGCCGTGGATCAGGTATCAAATATAACATATCAAGTGCCGGTGTCAGATATCAAGTGTCATGGATCAGGTATCAAATATAATATATCAAGTACCGGTGCCATAAATCATGCATCAAGTATAACATGTCAAGTGTCGGGTAAATACCGAGTACAATACCATCTATAAGTAAGAAATTATGTACTAAATATCACATCAGCAAGTGTTAGACATGTTATGGTAATAATAAGATGTCCACATATCAATATCATGCTATAAATCAAGAGTAGTTATTTTTAAGTTTAATATAAAGCACTCGCCTGAAATCAGAATGAAATACCGGTTAAAATTCGAGAAATCCGTGAACCCGTGCGAGCAAGCCACTATCCCATATGTATATTAAAATATATAAATATAAATATATATATATATATTATAAATATATTAGAGAGGGAATGAGAGAGGAGAGAGAGAGAGAGGAGAGAGAGAGTAGGGTTATTTTTTAGAAAGGATTAGGAATTAAAAGGGGAAGGGTATGGTTGTAAATATGGGGAAGTAATTTGGGAATGAGGGGATGCGTATTTTAGTGAAAGGGATTAAAATTGTTATTTATGGAATGAATAAAAGAAAGAAAGAAGAAAGGAAAAGAAAGAAGGAAATAAAAAAGGAAAGAAAAAAGAAGAAGAAGAAGGAAATGGAGGGGGAGGGGGCGGCCCGCCCACCGGCGGCCTGGCGGCGGTGGCGGCGCCGCCGCGGGAGGCGTGCGCGCCGCCTAGTCCAGGGAGGAGGGGGCGGTGGAGAGTTGGGGTTGGTTGATGTTTGGTGGAGGAGTGGTGGTGGAAGTTGATGGTGGTGGTGGTTATGGTGGTTGTGGTGGTTGTTGGAGGTGGTGGGGAGTTAGAGGAGGAGGAGGAGGTGATGATGGGGTGGGGGGTGGTGAATTTGATGGAGGTGGTGGTGAATTTTGGAGGAGGAAGGGAGGTGATGGTGGTGAGTTTTGATGAAATTGGAGGTGGAGAGTGGTTGGTGGAGGTTGAAGGAGGTGGTGGAGTGAAGAAGGGGTGTGGGGGAGGTGGCGCCGGCCTACGGGGGTGTTGGTGCGGCAGCGGCTCCGGTTGTGGAGGTGACGGTGATGAAGTGGGAGTGTGATTTTGGTGGAAAATGAAAATGGAGAAGATGAAGGAGGAAATAGGGAAGAAGGAAAAGAAGTTTAAATAGAAAGAAGGGAAAGGAGAGTAATGGAAAGGGTATGGAGGGAATTGGGGGGGTGTGCTGCTGCTATTTGTAGCAGCAGGAGTGGCCGATGGTGGTTGAAATGAACGGTATGGGGGGTGGAGTGAAGGGGAAGAAAAGAAAAGAAGAAAAAGAAAGAAAATAAGGGAAAAGGAAAAAAATAAGGAAAAAGAAAAGAAAATAATAAAAAATTTATTATTAAATAATTAATTTATTAGAATATCTGGGAGTATAAAGTAGGGGAATAGAGAAGGAAAAGTAAGAAAAGAAAATGTCGGTAAATAATAATATTATTTTAATAGGGCGAAATTCGACTGTTTCAGAAACGTTCCGAAAAATTCTCAAAAATAGAAAATATTATTTTAAGATGCCTAGTAAAATCAGATTCAAGAAATTAAATCTAGTTTTTAAATAAAAATCCTGAAATCTTTCAGATCGGTCAAATTTTGATAAAATTAGAAAAAATCTCAAAATGCATTTAGATAAAAAATGAAATTCTAAGAAGTAACGTGAAAGCCATTTCTAAAAATTCAATCCCATTTGAAAATAATAAATCTGAGAATCGTCAATGATGCCGACCGACACCGATTTTAGAGAATTTGCAGAAAAATTCTGAAAAATTTAGAAAATCATGAAAAATTTAAAATATTGAAAAATAGTGTTTGAAACTGAAATAAATCAAATCGGACTTCTAGAAAGGTCAAATCGGGCGGTATGCCAGAATCGGGTTCTCGGTCCGGGTCAGGGCTGACTCTAAGACTGAGAATCCAGATCCGATACCAAAAATATGAGAAATCACAACGTAAAAATAAATACTAAAAGAAAATTGGATTAATACGGTCGAAAAAAATCAGGACACGTATCTGGGTACGTATCCCGGGAACGGGGTGCTACACTATCCGAGAAAGAATTCTCTAGAAGTTGGGCTTCATTTGTTAAGCCACGGTTTAGAAGTTGGACATTATTCATCAAGGCATAGCCGTAAAAGCACTTAATGCAATGCTTTTTGATCTTAAAATAACTTGACAGTGATAATCTTCGGAGGAGATTGAAGGAAAGCATTGAAGCTTTGGGTTCTTGCTGTTCATCAGAACATATGCCCTTGAAGGGAAGATAGACAATCAAGATGAAGTCCTCCAGAGCGCATGCTCACAAAGGAAAATAGTCTAAATAAAGGACTGTTAAGAAACGGAGGCCTATTTATAGGCAAGCCATAAGGCTTATAATTAATGACATAAAAATCAAAGCCATCAGCCTTAATGCTTGCGCAGACATCAAATCCAATGCGGAGGCGACACGTGGATTGTTACTCCAGAAAACACCAATGACACAAGTCCCTAGCCGTCAACACCGACTTAGCATTAAAAGATCCAACAAGATCTTTAAGACGGATTGCATGTGACGCTTCGGAGTCTGCGTCCTGAAGTTCGCATCCATTCACAAGACTTGAAGGCTGCATCCCGAAGATCGCGTTCTTGCACAGACTCAAAGGCCGCGTCCATAAGTCCGCAACCTTTCATAGACCTGAGGGCCGCATTCCTTTCGTCTAACAGAAGAAATCACAACCACGTCTCCTTAAGCGATCCAGATCCGCGTCCTCTTAATGATACAGAGCCGCGTCTCCTCAGCAAGCCAGGACCACGTTCCACGACAATTCAGAGTTGCGTCCTGAAGTTCGCATCCATTCACAAGACTTGAAGGCTGCATCCCGAAGTCCGCATTCTTGCACAAACTCAAGGGCCTCATCCGTTCACAAACTTGAAGGCCGTGTCCCCTTTATCATGAACACAGGTTTACGTCTCAGAGCCGCGTCCTCTCAGGGGGCCAGAGTCACGCTCTCTTGAGCCAGATCCGTCTCCCTACCAAACAGCTGAGATTCGCGCGTCTTTCTTGATGAGCCAGAACTGCGCCTCCATCAACAATTCAGAGTCACGTTTCTCATGTCCACGTCTCCACTACAAATGAGAGCCGCGTCTGAAATTCAAATACAGGCATGAGCCTCGCATTGCCGGTTTACATTTAAAAGAGGCTTAGGAGTTAAGAAAACTCTTTAAGCCCCTTTAATGACAGAAACAGTTATGATGGTTTTATTACCTGAAATGGGGGCCTCCTGCGGGGAAGGACCGCCCATTTGAGCCTCGGGAGCAACAGCGCTCGAGGATGAGGCAACATGTTTGGACTTTGGTGCCATTTCAACCGTGAAATCGGTGTTAAGAACGAAGGAAAGTGGAAAAAGCTTTAAGCTTTTCTTAATTCTTGACACAGGGCTCAGCGGAGAAGAAGAAGGGTCTAATGATGACCCTTGAAATACTGTTGTCTTTTTATACGCACAGTGATCCGCAGAGATACGCGGCGCAGGTCTCGGGGCTCAATCTGCGCCCGACGCGTGCACGCATCTTGAACAGACGCGAATTTCGCGTATTAAGGGAAAGACGTCCCCTCAACTCCGCCAGCCATGTGGCAACCGCCAAAACGCAGGTCTCGCGTTTAACAAAGCCACGTTCCTCCAAAGGTCGCGTCTCTTCAGTAAAGCAAGAGCTGCGTCTATTCAACAGAGTGATAGCTGCGTCTTCACTTCAAAGACCGCGTCCCTTCAAAGGTCGCGTCTCTTCAATAAAATAAGAGAAGAGACGCGGCTCTGCTTCGAATGAGGACTGCATCTCCGAAGCAACATAACCTCTGCGTCTACAAGACTTATATTCAGTCCTTGCTTCTACATTCAGTTCAACAATACACTGGCACAAGCAGACGACTGTTTTTCCCCTAGTTCAACAGTACACCAACAGCCAGCTTAGAGCACCGAGGAGGTCTGGACTGCGTATCTAGACACTCACCACAATCATTTCTGGCGGCTTCAAAGGGGTTTTTACAGTACATTCACGAAGACCACATTCCAGACAAGATCAAGCTCAGGGTACCTCAAATGATTGTCAGTCCAATTATGAGAAATATGAATTCAACCAGAGTCCAAAGTATTTTGAAATCCATCTCAGTCAACTGCAGAATATTGAAAACTTTGGAGGGGTTCTGTAGACTGTCCAAAAATCACTGAGGACAAGTCATCATAAAGCAGAGTCCAAACTCCAGACGCAAGGCTAATCATAGCCACTAGCGTTGTACCAAGACGCAAAGGTTGAAACCCGCATCTTAACATTGCTACCAAGACGTATAGCTTGAAGGTCGCGTCTCAGCATACTGAAGTACCAAGACGCGAGGGTCAAAATCCGCCTCTCTACTTCACCGCATTGGCCAAGACGCAGAACCCAAAGTCCGCCTCTCACATACAGCTTGACGCAAGACTTGAAGCTCACATTTTAACCAAATGCGAAGCTCAAGCGTTACCTCAACGGCTAAACGCGAGGCTCGAAGCCCGCGTTTCAACCAGAGAGGAACCCTGCATCTCTGTTATAACTGCCCTCATTACTGGGTCAATTACTGCTCACGTAATGAGGGAGTTAACCCCATTATGAAGGATTTTTAGGGGACAGTTCTACCCATGAAACCCTTATAAATAGTTCAGTTCGCTACTAAAGAAGGGTCAAAAAAAGTTTCTGGTCGCTAAGTGTAGAATCTTGATTAGAGCTTCTAGCTGAGACACACTTAAGAGTTCAACTCTTAACAACGAAAAATAAGATTCACTTTCCACTGCCACAACAAGAACCCAACATTAAACAAAGAGATATTTGAGCTTGAACATCTTCTCTCTCTTGTAATCGAAAGTTTTTGATTGTTGTTGTAACTTTCTTTACAGTCAAATAAAGAATTTACACGCCCTCAAATTTCTCCCAATAAATAACAGGTCGTATCCAAAGGAGGGTGAGCGATGGAAGCTTTGATGCGGCTTCTTTGTTCAAAGTAAAGAGAAAGTTCTTTGTTTCAAATAAAGAATTGAAAAGAAAATAAGTATTGTTTCAAAAATTTCTTGGATTTGGTTGATGTTTGTAAAGATGAGTTTTCTTAAAGGTAAAAATGCATGGCTAACTTTCTATTAAGTGCTCTCACTAATCTCTAACTTCTTGAAGATGTAACCTCACAATGGATCATAGGCAAGCATAATCCTTATGCATAGGAACTATTCACGTTGGAGATTGAATGAAAGTTCTTCCTTTAATTTAGCTTTACACGGCAAAAACTTGAACATTCCCTTATCAAGATCCAATTGAAGGCGAGAATAAGGGAAGAAACAAGTGCACTAATGGTATTGGCAAAGACTAATAGGAATATCTCTAACTTACAAAAATAAGTAAATTTTATAATTTATAGATCATCAAAAACCGTTAAACATGAAATATAAGAAAGGGAATACTTGTAAGTAAGTTAGAGTTAGAACCCTCTTCTTAAGATATCATAGCTCTCATTTGCACAAGGCTTGTTTGACATTATTGACTCATTTGGGTTATCAATCAAGTTATTAGAGATTAGTGGGTTAGTAGTTAGTTAGCCATGCAATGAAAGAGTTAGCTAGACATGAGTAAGAAAAGAAACAACAAGAGAGAAGAAGTAAAGAGAAGGAGTATTACACTAAAACAAGAAAGTAAAAGCAAATGATAACACCAAGTAATGGAAAGAAGAAAGAGAAGTATTACTTATATAAACTTGTCACCTTCAAATACAACTTGTACACACACTCTCTCTTTCACTCTAATGGCTAAACAAAACTAGAAGAAGAAGAAAACATAAAACAACTACAACTCCTAGAAACAAACTAACCATAAAACTCTAAATTTTGGATATCTCTATCTGAAGAACCCCAGGGGGTATTTATAGGCACCAGGAGAAAGGAGGCCCGGGGAGTAAACCTGGCCTAAAGCACTGGCGCGACCGTGCTAGAATGGCCATGAAAACGCGGCCAGAGCCGCTTTTTCGCGACTGTACAGAGTGGTGCATGCAGCGCCGCCTGCTATGCGTTGTCGCGTCAATCCCCTATCAGTTGTACCTTCTGGATTTCTGATTTAAGCCCCTTGCTCTGACAGAATCACCTCCTAAGATCAATGGCTACTTTGTAGGCCTTTAATTACCCATTAAATGGTGATTTTGGGTCTTCTTCTTCATTGTACACCATGGACCTAAGATCACACAAGCAAACCATTATTAGCAGTATTTTATATAAAATAAATGTGCAGATGTGATAAAAATTATGCAATATTAGAGACTAATCAATAGGTTGCAGATGAGTCTTTCGTAAGAAGGACAATGAACAGTACAAGTAAAGGTTAGTTGCCAAAGGATATGCTTAGAAAAAGGGTATTGACTACAATGAGATCTTCTCTCCTGTAGTCAAGCATACATCTATTCAAATGTTATTGGCGATAGTTGTTCAGTTTGATTTAACGTGGAGCTGATGGATGTTAAATATTATTTCTCTACGGTGAGCTAGAGGAGAAGATAAACATGAAAAACCTGAATGTTATATTCAGGAAGGTAAAAAAATACGGTGGTCTTCTAAAGAAGTCCCTTTATGGACTTAAGCAGTCTCCCAGACAGTGGTACAAATGATTCGACTCTATCATGATCAAGACTAGATACAACCGATGCGAGTATGATAGTTATGTCTATTTAAGCAGAGTGATGATCTGACAAATTTGCTGTTATATGTGGATGATATGCTGATTGCTGTGAAAAATAACATATATTCAAAAGCTTAAAGCTCAGCTCAAGAAGAAATTTGACATGAAAGATTTGGGAGAAGCTAAGAAGATCTTAGGTATGGAGATCACTCGAGACAGAGTCTCAGGCAGACTTTGGCTATCCCAGAAGAACTATGTTCTCAAGGTGTTGGAGAGATTCAACATGACAGAAGCAAGACCAGTCACCACTCCTTTAACAGGTCACTTCAAATAATCCTCCAAGTAGTGTCCACAATCATCAGAAGAGAAGGAGGAGATGTCTCGAGTACCATATGCTGGTGGTGTGGTGGATCACTCATGTATACTATGACCTGCACTAGGCCTGACTTACCCTATGCAGTTAGTACAGTAAGTCAGTTCATGTCAAATTCAGGAAAGCAACATTGGAAAGCAATGAAGTGGGCGCTACGATATCTGCGAGGCTGCGAGACTAGGCTTGGTGTTTCAGAGAATGAAAATGGGAAAGCCTAGGTTATTACAAGGCTATGTTGATGCAATTATGTGAGAGATCTTGATCAGCGAAGATCTATGACGGGCTATGTGTTCACAGTAGCTGATTTGGTCATTAGTTGGAAGGTAGAGTTGCAAGATACAGTTGCTCTTTAAACGACAGAGGTGAAGTACATGGCTGCAGTTGAGACATCAAAGGAAGCATTGTGGTTGAGAGGATTGGTTGAGACATTTAATATCATGGAGAATTCAGTTCGGGTTCATTGCGACAGCCAGAGTACGATTTATCTTTCGAAGGATCACGTATCACAAGCGGATGAAGCACATTGATGTGAGGTATCACAAGATACGTCAAAGGCCATGGATGATAAGGTGATCAATTTGGTAAAGATCAACATGAAAAGAATCCAGCAGATATGATGACGAAGACTATCCCAGTGGAGAAGTTCAGAGAATCTCTTAACTTCATAAAGGTTCTCCAAAGGTAAAGTGGTGAACATGCTCTTGGGAGTGAGCCATGTGAAGTCACAGAAGGGGAGAAAGGAAGGCGAATGAAGCAGAGGTCATTTCTACGGAGGGACTCAATGAATAAGAGTCAAGGTGGAGATTGTTAGTATTTGGAGTGCCTCATATTCATTAGAGTAGAATTTAGATTCTGGCAGTTTCCTAATACTAATATGTCTCCTGTTTTGATTTGGATAGGGGTTTCCTATTTTCCCGAGGAGGTGCTGATTTGAGTTCGTGTTGGACTATACAAATCCCTTGGGGGTGGCCTTGCAAAGGTGTGTTAAGATTCATAGAAATTCTATTTTCCACCATTGAGAGTTATCAGAGTGAGATCTCCTTATAACTCTTATATTTTCTTCTCTGTTTTTAATAAAGATTTCTCCCCTTCTCCCCGTGAATGTAGGGACAATGCTGAACCATGTTAAATCTTGTGTTACTTGATTGTGTGGTGATTGCTTGCTAGTGGTAGATCTTCTACGCTTCCGCTTTCCCTGCCGAGTTTTCAACTCGGTGTTTCTCTGTTGTTTGATCGGTGATAGATCATCAACAATACATACACATAAGAATTGATGATTTACTGCATATAATTTATAACCCATATAATTTGTCCTGTCTTCGTACCCGCCGGAATTAGCCTCAACCCCTTCCTCCATGAATATTTTTTCCCCGTCTTCAACCCGCCAAAATTTACCTCGGCCCCTTCCTCCAGATAGTATAATATATATATATATATATTATATATATATATATATATATATATATATATATATATATATATATATATATATATATAGGGTCAAGTCCTCCTAGTAGGTCTCCTTAGATTGTAATCTAAGGAGACGGCTTAAAATTCTAACATCCCGATTTTTTTTCACGATCCGACCACACATTATCATATTCATGTTATAATATGTACGCATATAAAAAATTACATGATATGAAGTTCATTTTCTCATTGATCTAATCGTTCTATTTTGTTCTACTGTTTAAAAACCGTTAATGTTTGAACCCAAAAAAAATAGAGTAACAAATTTCAAATCACGTGAATTTTTAAATGCGTACATCTTATAACATGAATATGATAATGTGCGGTCGGATTGTAAAAAAAATCGAGATGTTAGAATTTTAAGTCGTCTCCTTAGATTACAATCTAAGGAGACCTACTAGGAACACCTTTCCCATATATATATATATGTATATATATATATATATATATATATATATATATATATATATATATATATATATATATATAATATATATATATATATATAGACACGCTTACTAATACCATCCAATTTCACATGAACTGTATATCACACACATTATTTCATGCTTAGATTTACTACACTCCCAATTAGGGTTTACCGGTTAGATGGTGCTTTTACAAAAGTATGATGTACATGTAAATTTGTTTATTAATCCATTTCACACACATGTACATGAACCAATAGCATAGAATATATTAATACCCATCAAGCATGTGTAACATGAATTTATACAAGTTAACGCATACCACATCATGTTCATCACAA